>JAHTLZ010000198.1:550977-624829 GCA_023846285.1 Phrynocephalus versicolor | reverse complement strand
GCAAGAGCGAGAGGCAGAACGGAGGTGAGCCACGTTCTTTTCTTCCTTTTTTTCCTCCCTCCCCATACGCAGCCAGCAGCCAGGAAGTGCGGAGGGGTGGGGACACAGGAAGAGCGACAAGCCCCTAAGATCTCTGGTCCTAATTTAAGTGGCCAGCGGATCTTAGGGGTCGTGTGAAAAGGCTCATACTTTCAGTAGGAAAGTGCCTCAGGAAGAGAGTAGGTGAGGGAAAGGGTCTTGTACAACACTCACTTTAAAAAAAAATCAGACTAGCATATATAAACAGATAACAAATCCCCTGGACAAGGGAAGGCAGGGACTGTGAGGGAGAAACCTCTGACCAAACTGAGCTGCAGAGCACCCCCAAATGTTGCCTCTGTGTCTCTTAAGACCCACCTTGCTTGTAGGAATCTCAGTTCCAACAGACCACCTGCCTGGTCCTGTCTTATCCAGAAACCTCGAAAACACCCTTTTAGGAAGAAAAATCATCCAGCTACCAAGCCTGCTAGCATTAGGCACTGCTTCTCCCACTTACCTGTTTTTCTTCCTTTCTCTTACTTGCTTCTTCAATCAGAGCCTTCTTGATCTCAAAGCCTTCTCTGGCCACCTCAGCCTTCTGCCTGAGTGCCTCCCGTTCCTTTCGGCCCATTTCTCTAAAGAGGGCGGGGGGAGGAAAGCAATGGTCAGATTTTTGGCCCCCAAGTGTCTCCCAGTTACCGCATCTACCAGTGGACAGAAAGAGACCTCATCCCAGAATGGGAGAGTGGTCAGACTCACTGGAGGCACACTGCCTGCAGCAGAACTCGCAGAGTAACGGAAGGATACCACACAGCAGGCGACACCATGATTTGTGGACTAACTTTGATTCTATATCCAAAGACAGCCCTCAAGGTAATACACTATGTCAAGTAATGGTGTTCTGGAAAACATCAGTTTTACAAATCTTTGCAAAGTGGTTCAAGAGAAAAACACGATTTATGGGTAACCTAATTACTAATAGGTTTTATGTATTACAAACGGATGGTCCTTCAAATATCTGAGGCATTGTACAATAAAATACTGAATTGCAATGTAATGCATTAAAATAATGAAAAAACAGCAGTTTATAAAATATAGGATAAATGTAAAATACAGCAGAGCCACAAAATATTGTATTGCCTCAGCTCTCCCTACAAACACACACATGCCTCCCTCTGGGTATTGAGAAGGTGAGCTGCTATTCTTCACCAGGCATTTGGGGATTATGTTTCTGGTTTCCTCTGGTTTGGGGCATGGGTTCTTAGAATTCAGTTTTAACTGGCATTGTGACTGTATTGTTTTAATGCCAGTTCTGTTTAACCTTGTGTATGAGCTGTCAAGCAGGCTGGTTTGCAAGTTAAAGGTACTGGAAATACATCCCTAGCCTGAAATAATGTGCTCAGAATTATTATGTTCCATATCACAAAAATACATGCCTGGCTTTTAAAGAACTATCCCCAAATGCTGTTAATATTTTAAAATTTTGTCATTTACTGTGTAAGAATCAGTATGGATTTGTTTGTGGATGTGGGGGAGTCGAGCTGGAGGGTGGTGGCAGTGCTTTTATTCTGAAAAACATTTTATCCTGAAAAATAAGGGGAGAGCAAGAGATACAGACAGAGACAAGAGGTTCTTGGGGGGTGGGGGAAGTAACACAGACTGTGCCTGAAATCTGTCCATTCCTGACCTATAGAGTACCGTAACTCATAGCAGTTCCCAAAAGTTAAGACGGGCTCTAAAGCAAGACAAAATAAAGAACTGTCAAGACAACTTGATGTTGAAAACAAAAAAATGGATTAACATTGGCTTGTTATGTTATGTTGTGGTTGTGATCTATTACTGCAATGTCATATAGTTAAATAAAGATATGAGATGGATTTTATATTTGTCCTGAAAAGGTCAAATGGATCTTAATATGTGTATTTTACTTAAAAGTAGCTACCTTAAAAGTACCCTATTGTAAACCACCCAGAGAGTAGCAACGCTAATGGGGCGGCAAATAAATAAATACATATTCCTGTTCTCTAAGATCAGAAATCTGGGATTTTCTAGAGGCCAGACAACTTTTCAGATACGGTACTTTGGGTTCATTTCCCCCAATTCCAGCCTCTGGATCCTAAGTGGGTCAGCAGTCTCCAAAAAATATTGAAGAGTGGGTCTTACTTGCAGGTATTTTCACACACAGTGCCGCTGTTGTACTCATCCGTTGCATCACAGCAGTCTGAAAGGAAGATGACAAGGAGAGCCTTCAACAGCTGGTCAATGGGCTTGGCTGCCTACAGCCAGAGGACTCCACAGCCATGCCCTAGAAGAGCTTACCACAAATCCCATCATTGACATGGGAGGAAGGGATGTACTGAGGACGGTAGCCAGCATTGGAGCAATGGAAACGGCCATCTGGGCATGCAGAGGTCCCTGGGCAAAGATACAAGACAGCTGTGGGTATCGTTAACAGGGGTGGTGGTGGTAAGAGAACTGAGGAGGAGTAGGTGTTATGTCATGATAGAACTAAAATTAATTAATGAATTTAGAGCCAATTTTATAGCCAATTACTCTAATCTAGACTTCGAATTTATACTTCTGGTTACAGCATACACAGACCTACAGCTGTCTAAAAGAACATAGTACACAATACCCTCAACTCCACCCACCAAATCCTGAATAAATTAATGACTGAGTAAGTTAAGCAGACTAGAAATGTATTCACTTTGCCCACTCGACAGAGAAGCCGAATGTTTGATCTTGTACAATAGGATGGAGCTTAGATATGCTGAATAGATGACTGAAGAAAAGAGGCAACAATCAAGTCTCAGAATGGAAAACAAAAGGCTCAAAAGAACCCCACTGCAAGCTCCACTTTAAGACCTGGCCGTAGGACAGGCTCTAGATCAGAGATGAGAAATTTGGCAGGGGGTAAGGATTGTGGAGCAGCGAGACAACTTCCAGAATTCTCCACCTACAGGCACAACAGCCACGCTGCTGGATATCCTGATAGATATACAGTATGTAGTTAAAAACACAAATATTTCTCCTCTCCAAGGTTCCCTCTAAGGCAGTGTTGGCAAACCTATGGCACGGGTGCCAAAGGTGGCACGTGGAGTCCCTTCTGTGGGCACGCGACATCGGCCCCACACAGCCGCAGCACTTCCCCCTCCGCCTGGAGCACGCCACTGTTTGCGGGCTCCTTCGTAGCTCCCGTTTATTGGGATGCCCAGAGCGCCGTGTCTGGAGAGTAAACTGGGGCGACGAACAAGCCCACAAGCCACCACGAATCCCCCGGCTTTCCCCGATGGCCCTGGGTAGAGAAGTGGATGAGGTGCTATTCTTCGGGAAAGTGAGGATCGAAGAGCTGTGACTGTGGAGAATTCAAAAGCCTGCTCTTCGATCCTCACTTTCCCAAAGGGTAGCACCCGAAGCATTTGTAACCTAGGGTACCACTGTATTTAGGTTAAATGGCTGTGTTTGCACTGTACGAAAAATAAGAGGGTTTTGAATTGCAGTTGGGGCACTCGGTCTCTAAAAAGTTCACCATCACTGCTCTAAGGTGTGCATGAACACCTCTGTCCCCCTACACACATGCCTTTTCCTGCTCTCCGCATCAGTCATGGCAGTTTTTGTTCCAGTTGGACACGGGGGAGGGGGGGAGGCACATGTGTGGGAGGGAGACACATGCGTGCAGGATAGAGCCCCACACTGCGGGGCCAGAATTAGATGGGAAATTGCTCATTTCTGTTCCAAATGCAGACAAACTGTACAGAAAGTTTAGCCATCAAACAGACATTCGGGAAGGCAGATCTGAGTGGCAGTTCTTTACCCTCAATCACACTTTGCATTTTAAGCAGAGAATGATTACAGTGGTGGCGAACCTTCAGCACTTCAGGTATTTTGGACCACAACTCCCAGAATTCCGAACTTAAGACTGCCAATGACAACAATGACAAAGAACCGTGGGAGTTATGGTCCAAAACATCTGGAGCCCTGAAGGTTTGCCACCACTGGTATAGAATCTGTGTGAAAAACTGAACAGGATATAGGACATAGATTATGACATCTTACCAGGCATGATGCCATATTCATAATGCTTCTGCCTTTTTGAAACTCCAACCATTCCCATATAAACCCTTTGACATATAAATTCTTCACTCTATTGTCTCTCAATCTCAAAACACGCTTATTGCTCTTTCTAGGCTCTGAGAAGAAGGTTACTTTGGAGTCTCGCCAGGACTTTGCTGAAGATTGCTTTGTGGCGCTACCAGGTTTTACATCCCCACTGCTGAGATTCTAATGATGCCATCCTATGTATATCTATTTAAAAATAAGGTATTTCATGGGCTTGCATCCTAATAGGATGAATGGGAATGGATACACTGCTCCCCGAGGAACACCAGGGGCATCAACTTCAATGTTTAGGTTAACTTGTCAACCAAAACACTGCCATACAGCAACCAGGTTCATTGGTTTGGTCCAACTGTGAGAGAATGGGGCATCCTAGAGCTGCATGCCTCACTTACCTGGCTCATCTGACCCATCCTTGCAATCACAGTAATCATCGTTGACTCTGTCAAAGGCTATTGTTGCAGAGCCATCCAAACAAGTGAACGGTTTGGATTCATCATAGAAGTGATGATCTGAAAGTGACGGAAGATGACACTTTGGTTCAAGCAAGAGAAATACAGAACTGAAAACTGAACACCAATATAAAAAAGGTATCTAAGGCTGGCAGCCAACACGCCATGCTAGTTAGACCAACTCTATACTCACTACAATTCAGGCTTTAATGCCACACAGCTTAGTGTGAGTCTAGCCACATAGCCTGAATTATCACCATAAAAATCCTATTCAAACTTTTATCTAACTCTTCAAAGATCATTTCAAATCATTATTTCCATTTCAACAAGGAGCCAGCTTTTGTGAAAAGCAGAACTAAACCGGACAAGCTTACTAATGCTGTGGAGGAGGAACAGGAGAATAAGACCCTTCAGCTTTCGTCAGACTTATTTTACCTCACACATCCAGTACTACAACATGGCTTGGCATTATGTGGAACCTAGGCCACGGACACTAGGAGACCCAAGACTGTTCATAATTCTATAGGCTCTTGAGTCCCACTGGAACATACCTTTCCTCCCTAGTAAATAAAACTGTCACATATGTATATGGGTCCCCTTATCAAGGGAAAGGTGGAATATAAATAAAGGAAATAACTAAATATGTAGATGGAACCAATAGGATTGTAGTACATATTTTTAAACACTGCACTGAGCAATGCAAAAGACTATGGTAGGTTGTAAGTCTTTGAGTTATGTGCTTCTATAAAGCCGACATTTCTCAGCCAGTAAAACAAACAGGAATTACATCCAATAATTCTGGGCAATGTTAATAAATCAGGGATTCAAACCCAAAGATCCACAATTCAGGCCGAAACACATTTTGCTTCTGGTCTCCACACCAACAGGAACAGGGGGAGTTATCTCCAGACAGAACAGTGTGTTACAGGAGGACTTCCAAGCTGCTACATAGCTTAGTATTATGCGCTAGGAACTCACTTGTTAGGGAAACACCTCGCGGGCGCTTCACTTCCACAGAAGAAGCCAGGCCAGAATGCAAGAGCAACACTATAGATAGAAAAAGCATGGTCCCCAGGCAAAAGCAGCAGCAGCTCCTGGGGAAAAGGGAAGACCAAGAACATAAGATGGCTGCCGGACTAGACCACACTGATTTGCAGAGCAAGATGCTGTTCACACAGACCCAAAGTCTGTGGGACTGTCATTGGCAGGGAATGGTTGCAATACAACTGTCATGGTTATGCTCCTCACAAAAGTGGTATTCAAAGTCTCATTGCCTCTGAAGTCTCTTTCACCCCTTCAACTAAAAGCAAAATCTCCTATGCATCTGGCTGTGGAGCCGGAGTCTGGGAGCTCAACAGCCCACCGTGTCTCCCTGACAGGGGTTGGACTCATTGTCTATAGATCTCCTTCCAGCCCTGCAGCAGTTCTAAGATTTGTGAATTCAATTTGAATTCTGGATTTTACTTGATTAATTCAGGAGCCTCTTGGTGTACTAGTGGTTAAACTGCTATAGTGCAGCCAAACTGTGCTCATGACCTGGGGTTCAAACCCAGGTCGCAGGTTCCAGGTTGATTCAGCCTTATATCTTTCTGAGATCAGTGAAATGAGTACCCACCCAGCTTGGGGGTGGGGTGGGTGGAATGTGCAGCCTGCATAATTAACTTGTAAACTGCCCAGAGAGTACTTTAAGTTCTATTGGGCGGTATATAAGCACTCCACTTTGCTTTTAATTGTGAATTCACATTTTCAATTTACTCTAGTTTCAAAAAGTGCTTATACACAGTGCATGCTTTTTGTCAGAGATGGTTAATATTAAGTTTGATCTCCTGCAAGACTGGAAAGGGATTCCCACTGGGGTGCATGG
The DNA here is from genome assembly GCA_023846285.1 of Phrynocephalus versicolor. Classification (NCBI taxonomy): domain Eukaryota; kingdom Metazoa; phylum Chordata; class Lepidosauria; order Squamata; family Agamidae; genus Phrynocephalus; species Phrynocephalus versicolor. The sequence continues at coordinate 618,379 of JAHTLZ010000198.1, read as the reverse complement.
ACTAGATGATGGACTAGAATGCAAGAGACCTGGATTTGACTCCCCAGTCATTGGCTGTGTGTGTGGAACTGGCAAAACTACTCCTTAAATTTCTCACTGTCCTTGAAAACTCTATTACAGTTGCTATAAGTTGGTTCCAATTTGATAGCACCAAACACACATGACTAGAAATGACCTGTTCAAGTTTGGATTTTTTTTCTTAGTCCCTGACAAGAGTAATATACAAGCATATTGCATTTCTAATTAAGAATTAAAAATGGCTTTCAGCCTAGAGAAGGTACCTGGCTGAGTGTCTTAATGAGTTCTAGGGTCTGACACAATGTTCCCCTCTAATTTTCATCCTTGCTGTGTGGGACACGGTTGCATAGGCATGCATGTAACTCTCCCCCCTGCATTTTCTGTCATGTCCAAAACAAAAACTGTTGCTGCATGCAGGGAAGGGGGGGGGGGAGTCCTGGCTGGAGCAGGCCATAGGTTCAGGTGCTTTATAGAGAACCTTGGTCTCACAGTATCTCAAGATGTCGATTGTTGAGAACTTGACAACTGATGTGGCTGGAAGTTGACATGCAATATTGACTACAATCTACCCATAAAAGTCAGATATATAAAGAAATTAACAATAGCTTTGCTTTTAAAAGATATTCCTGTTCTAGTTACAAGCAGCTTTTTAATCATCTTACTGCTTGGTAACCTTTGGCAAGTGTGAACATTCATAATAGAATGGCAAAAATTCATACAATATAATATTTATATTATTAAAAAAAAGGTAAAGGTTTCCCCCGCACATGGGTGCTAGTCATGTCTGACTCTAGGGAGCACTGTAATATATTATATTCTCTATTCCTCTGCTACAGAATGGATGTGTCTCTGGAGGAAGGCCATAGATGGCACCCCAAGATCTAAGACTTTGCTGCAAACCAGTGTTTAATCAATCACTATATCAAATGACAGGAAACTTGCCCTGGGAACCAGTGGCTAATGATTGGGAAAAATCTCAGCCCTCCTTCTTGTAAATGGCTTCTGCAAGTTATTTGAAGCAATCAAAAACACACTGTGCTTTGTTCCCTGCAATGTAGTTACAGTCTCACCTGTACTGTGACAAAGGGTGTTTTTTAATGTTTGCAAGAAAATGAGATAGTCTCCAACTTATCGGAGGGCAAAATGTGAACTATGGGGTACCCTTCTGGGCAAGCGGCAATATAATCCTGACTTGCCACTTGCATCAATTCAACAGGAAGCGCCCAACATCAACAAGAAACGAGACGCTGCTGCTGACCCCCACCCACCTCTCCCAGTCTTCCACGCGATCCACAGCTCTCAGGGGAGCACCAAGGGACCTGCAGCCGAAGACGGGAGGGCCAGAAGCAATGGACCCGCCGAAGGAGACCTCGACTAAACATCAGGGAGAGACATTCGACCATGCCATCCGACTACCTTGGTGTGTGAAAGGCTCTCCTCCCCTGGAGATTTTTAAGACGAGGCTGGACGGCCTCCTGTCAGGGGTGGCTTTCGTGGGTGTAGCAGGACAGAGATCTAGACTCCATGGCCCTGCAAGGGGGTGGGGGGTCCCTGGGGGTGGGGGTCCCTTCTAGCTTCCCCATCCCATGACTCCAGGAGGGAGGGAAGTCCGCCGCAAACCGTGGCGAGGGGAGGCTCACCCCCACAGGGAAACGGTATCCTGTATATCCCATGGGGCGTTTCTCTCTCCCCCTGTAGTGTATAGAGTATTGTGTATAGGTTATTTTAAGAGTAAGGCTTACAGCAGTTGAAGCCAGGTGGACCTGGTAATGAGGAAACGCCTGGTGGGGCGAACTGGGGGTGGTGGAGCTACAGGTATTTATGGAATGTATGTGTGTGTGTTGCATCTCGTTTGTGGAATAAAGCAACCTTTCGTAGCATGCTGTATGTCTGGACCCAATATTTAATACTGGCGACGAGGTATTGGGTCCAGACATACAGCATTGCTACGAAAGGTTTCAACTGCTGTAAGCCTTACTCTTAAAATAACCTATACAAAATACTCTATACACTACACCCCCCACCAGCCCCTCCCAGGCTCCAGAGTCCAGACCACCAGGTGCAACCAGCGGTGCGGGTCAGCTTCCGATATGGGGCAGCCTCAGCCCCAGCTTCTTGCCCTTCCTCCCCCCCGTTCCCCACCCCTGCCGGGAAAGCTTGCTCCAAGGAGCCGCCATCTTCCCGCCCCCCCTGCCCTCCTCCCCCCTCCCCCCCTTCCGGATTGCGATGAAGCCCAACCGCTGCTCTTACCAACCCACCGGGAAAAAAAGCCCTCGTGGAAACTGGTCCTAAGTTCACGGAGGGCGAACCGGAAGAAGACCGCACATCCGCCCGGCCGCCCGCCCGCGCGCAGCAGCAGCGTTGGAGGGGGCGTTGGAGAGATTTAAAAAAAATGGAGGCTGGGCCGGGCGGAGACTCTGCGGGCGCCATTTTGAGGGCGGGCAGGCAGGCAGGCAGGCAGGCAGGCGGCCTCAGGAGGCGCGGCGGAAAGTCCTCTCCCCCTCCCCTCCCCCTCCCCCTGCCCCCGGCCTTGTCGCGCTCAAGCCCTAGTTGTCGCCGCGAAGCCCGCGCCCTTCGCCCCGCCTCGGAAGGTCCCGCCGGCGCGACCTTCTTCCCATCTTCCTCCTCCTCCTCTTCGTCCTGTTGGCCAATGAGCGCTAGGCATCGGGCCCCGTTGCCATAGCGACCGATCCAGGCGTCGGGGAAGGAGCTCTAGGCAAGCAGGGAGGGAAAGGCCGCCGCTGCCGCCGCTGCCGCCGCGTTGCTCCCGAAGGGTCGCCCATTTGCCCCAGGGAGGGTCTCCTGGAGTGCCCCGTGCTGCTTCGCTGCGTTTTCCAAGCCCCACTGACTCTCCCTCTGGTCCTCCTCCTCCTCCCCGCCGCCATGCCGGTGACACAAGCCCTGGAAGGGATCAAGCCTCCGATCCACGAGCAGATCTCCGAGTTGCAGAACAAGATTCAACTTCTAGGTAAAGGGAGGGATCAAGGACTCCCTTGAGCTTAACTCTGCAGCCTGGTGTACCCTTGATTGCTTGGAGTTGAAATCTTTTATTTTATTTTGAATGTTTTAATCCCGCCTTTCTCCTTGGAAAAGGAGCCCAGGCGGCTTACAATAAGGAGGGACAGTATACAGCCCAGAACATTTAAGACAGGCATGTCCAAACTTCGTCCCTCCAGATGTTTTGGACCACAATTCCCACAGTCCTTTGCCATTGACAACACAGGCTTGGAATTCTGGGAGTTGTGGTCCAAAACACCTGGAGGGACGAAGTTTGGTCACCACTGATTTAAGACTTAACTCAAGTTATAAACCCCATTGAACCTCATTGAACCCAGACCACAGCCAGAATTCCAGCTAAAGATCAAAGGAAAACAAACAAAACAAAAGACAAAAACATATGGCCTCTTAAGGACTAACAGTATTATAGTTTAATGTAAGCTTTTGTGGACACGTCCTCTCCAGAAATATGGTAGCCGAAGATGTCCACAAAATCTTACATTAAAATGTAATAGTCTTTAAGGTGCCACATTTTTTTTGTCTTTTATTTTTTTTATTTTGTTTCTTTGATTTTTGGCTGGAATTCTTGCACAGACTAATACATCTATCTCTCACAAAACTTGGATAGCCAGAGTTACTAATGTGGCCATATGAATATAAAGCTAGAAATGCGGTCCAGAATGCGGCGGCCAGGTTGGTGGTGGGCGCACGCCGTTTCGACCGCGTCACCCCCATCCTGGCTCGCCTCCACTGGTTGCCCGTTGCCTCCCGAATAAGGTTCAAGGTGCTGGTTTTGGTTTACAAAACCCTCCATGGCTTGGAACCTGATTATCTGGCAGAGCGCCTCTCCCGACAATTAGATCCGGCCCGACCCACCCGCGCATCCCTGGCCCTGTCGCTTCGGCCTGTCTCCCCGAGGCTGGCCCGCAAGACGAGCACGCGCGGGTGTGCCTTCTCAGTGGTGGGGCCGTCCGCTTGGAACAGTAAACCGTGCGACTTGCGGCAGGCCCCTTCCTTGGCGTCATTTAAGCAAGGGTTGAAGACGTTGCTCTTCAGGGAAGCTTTTAACACCAACTAGTCTTCCCCCCCCCCCCTTTTCCCAATGCAAGTCTGGATTGCTGCTGTCCTTGTCTGCCTTTTAACTTTTTAACTACTTATGTTAACCGCCCTGAGTTCCCGGTCTGGGAAGAAGGCGCGGTATATAAATATAAAAATAAATAAATAAATTGTCAATACTGTAAAGATAAGAAAATATTTTGGACTCTTAATGTGTAACAACATATACAATCTGCTGCCGGTTATCCTTCAAGGAAAAATAGATGGGAAGTGTGGCCTGGGGTGTAGAAGAACATTCTGGCTTAAGAACTCAAGCCAGTGGTCTGCCGTGAGCATAGCTTCTTTATTATTAATAGCTTTAGATAAAAAACAGATTGTGCTAATGACTGCCAGCATTCTATAAGGACATGGCACTTGAAGGAGAAGAAGGACCCAGCAGGATTTACAATACAGTGGACCCTCGTATAACAAGCAGTCTGTATAACATAAAATCTGTACAACATAAAAAATTCCGGAGATAGGGGAAATTTGCTTAACAGAATTGTCTATGTGGCGAATCTGTACATAAAAATGGTCGTGATTAGGGATTACTCTGTTTTCAGTGCCTTCCTATGGGAAATTTGTATAAAGGAAAATTTGCTTAACATAATTTCATTTGGTGGCTCAGTGGACTAAGGCACCAAAACTGTAGACTGCAAAGTCGGCAGCTCAGCGGTTCGAATCCCGGGTGCCACGCAGTGGAGCGAGCTCCCGCTGATAACCCCAGCTCCTGCCAACCTAGCGGTTCGAAAGCATGTAAATGCAAGTAGATAAATAGGTACCACCGTAAAAAGTGGGAAAGTAAAACAGTGTTTCCTTGCAGCCATGCCGGCCACATGGCCATGAACTTGCACAGAACTGGCTCTTCCGGCTTGAATACGGAGATGAGCACTGCCCCTAGATTCGGACACGACTAGCATGCATATGCGGGGGGAACCTTTACCTTTACCTAATTCCTTTATACAAGGTACCACTGTACTCTCTTCTAAGAAAACTTGTACATGGATTACACTTCACAAATGAATTTTCCAACAGCCGTGGAGACTTGAACACAGATTAGTCCAGAAACTGTTTGAGATGGGGAAAGTTCCTTTTTTAGACTGCAGTATCCAGAATACCCCAGACAACATGGTCACTATAACTTTTCCCTGTTGTTTAATTGTTGTACTTTTATCATAACCAGACATGTATTATTTATTTTAGATGTACAGACTGCTCAACAAAATCTTAGAACCACATAACGATATTTTTTTATTTCATTCATTTTGTGAGTTGGATGCATGACACCATTTTAATAGAAGGATTATGCAACCTAATCAGCTTTCTAAAAAGGACTACAAAACAATTAGCCTACTCAATAATATTATAAGCCAACCTATCTAGCTTTATAAGTGACATAGTTGGGTGGGTGGAGTTGAGAGACCAAATATGTGTGAAAGTTCTAGTAGCCATGTCTAATGAGGTACAGTAATACCTTGATTTAAGAGTACAGTAACCCCCTGCCCTTTCAGGGTTCATATACCTGAAGTCACTTCTGCTTCGCACGGAAACCATTTTGGGGCTTCCGACAGGCCCGGGAAGGCCCTTGCAGGCCTGTTAAGAGCAGCACCAGGCTGGTGGTAAGTACCAGAGTCCCCAGCTAGGCCACCCCAGGCCCGACCCAACCCGCATCCGCATATTGCGGATTTTCAATTATTGCAGGTTGGGTCCCTAGCCCCCGCGATAGGTGGGGGGGTCACTGTACTCTTGGTTTAAGAGTGTTTTGCAAGGCAAGCAGTGCCTTGCAATACAAGCACTGGAGCAGGTCACATGATCACAAGTGAGTCAATGGAGGCTCTCTCTCTCACTCTCTCCCCCCCCACCTGGAGTGTGGGTGATTGCCTTCCATCTCAGGGAAGCCTCCAAAGCAAAGGGAAGAGAGAGGAACGGAGGTCTCCCTTGCACCAGCCAGGAACGTTTTCAAAGGGGAGTGCAGGTTAGGGTTTTATTTTTCTTTATATTTTTATTTGTATTTAATTTGTTTCCAACATCCTTTCTTTATTTGAAACCATTTCTAGTCATGGGGCAGTTAGTCAAGGGTGTATAGGGCTACAAGTTGCATTTTATTATTATCACATTAAAAGCACAGAGTAAAATCTAGTTGTTAGTCCCAAGCAGAGCAGATTCTGCAGCCAGGTACCTAAACCATAGTGGGAACATGGACTTTGAGCCAAGTTTGTTTGTGAATGTTGGCATTTTGTGTGTTCAGTTTGTGGTCTATGGGACTCAAAAACAAATCATTTGAGTTTCCATTATTTCTTATGTGCAAGTTTGCTTTGATACAAGAATGTTTTGGTTTACAAGCATGTTTCCAGAACGAATTACAGTAGGACCCCAGTATCTGCTGGGGATTGGTTCCAAGCCTTTCTGTGGATAATGAAAACCGTGGATAAAAGAGAACGCCAAAATGTGCCCAAAACTGCTGTTTTGTGATAGTAACTTCCTTTACAGCTGCTGTTTTGCAACAGTAGCTTGCTTTACAGGTGTTCTTTGTGACAGTAGCTTGCTTTGCTGCTGCTGAATTATTTATATATTTTTCCTCTGCCAACCGTGGATAACTGAATCAGTGGATAATGAATCCGTGAATATGGGGGTCCTACTGTATGCTTGTAAACCAAGATATTATAGTACTATCGTCCTGAAAAATCCTGGTTTCTTGTATCCAATTGACTGAATCCATACTAGCATTTCTTATGGTATCAAAAGCTTAGTTAAATAAATAATGTGGTACCTTTATTTACTTCATTTTCCACACACTGAAAATGGCTTCCAACAGAAGAAAACTGGATTTCCTAGGAGGAACCATATGTCAAGTGACATTGTCCCAAGTTTCGTTTTTGTTTCCCAAAATATAAGTCTACTTTACCAAAGTCTATGCTATAGTACAGTGTTACTATTTTTTCCCTGTTCACTATATTATTGCATGGTTGACATAGGCCTATCTTTCTAATGGCGGTGCCTTAAAAATTACCCATCTCTTGTTAATTTCTTGGGCCAGTTTGGCTTGGTTTAGCTTTCTGGATGAGCAGTAAGTACACAAACAAAACCATTTCATTTCTGCTAATTACAGAAGGCGACCGTAAAGCTTTCTATGAGAACTCCCAGTGGAACATTAAGAAGAACAAGGAGTCAATTTTGAGGCTGAGACAAGAGAATAAGAAGTTGCACCAGAAGCTGGCCGATGTCTTTGCGGTGAGCTTCATAACTGTATTTTACCCTGGAAAAACAGATGCAGTTGGTAGTGAGTAGAAGCAGGAAGGAGAACTTGTGAATACCTCCTATGGTTAGTCCCACATCATACCAAACCTCGACATACTCTGGAAAGGGTTATAATTCAGATACTAACTTTGACCACTGCAAGGGACTATTGTATGTTTTTTATTTCATGGTGATAATTAAAACTTTTAGATACCCTCCCGTATGTTAGCAGCTGGTACATAAAATAGCAGCTTTTTCACTCTCTTTTCACTCATTGGAAGAAATAGACTGCTGTCATGAAATCTTATGCTAGATGTGAATGTGACATGAAACTCTTTTGACTCAGCATCTCAGGTTAGTGTTTTTGCAAAGATTGTTTTGGATTGCCATGTCTAAACAGCAAGACCCTGCATTTATAAGAGCATTGGACCTAAAATTATGTTTGTAGTAACATAGGTGTACTGTAGGAAACACATTTCACCAGGTTGTACAGATAAATAACAACAACTGCAGAACTGGTTTTTATACAATGGAAGAAGGACTTTTCTCTGTTCAGTTCCAAATGGTTGAGGCTGTAATCCTTCCACTCTTTAAAATCTCTTCACTTCAACATGTCAGTTTTTAAAAATATTCTATTTTACACATAATTTGTTTATCATGGTGTGCTGTCGTATGTCATGTGTTGTTGTTCACTTGAGGTTGTATTTACCGTACCTAAATTTTGGATCTACTAAGGACCAGATTATTTTTACTATGTCCTGATACATAAAACCACAGAATAAAAAGAGGGTGTGCTGTACTTTCTTTTTCACATGCCTGTTAATGCTCAGTGCAACATCTCCTCCGGAAGAACTGTTTTCAAGTTGGCTAGCTTTCAGTTGTGCCATCTAACACAGTGGTTCTCAACCTTTAGGTCCCCAGATGTTCCTGGACTGCAACTCCCAGAAGCCTCCACCACTCGCTGTGCTGGAAGGGGTTTCTGGGAGTTGCAGTCCAGGAACATCTGGGGACCCACAGGTTGAGAACCACTGATCTAACAGACTCTTCCATTCTCTCTTTCCTTGAGTCAAGATGATCCTTATTTTAATTTTCCAGCGGTTGAGATGAAGTTGATTTCTTTCTAGCCCTTACCTTCACAGGAGATACTCCCTCTTTTTATTGCTTGAACTGGGAGGGTCAGCCAGGACAGATTCTTGGATGTGTACACCTGCCCCCACTACAATGCCCCTCAGTGTCATGTCAGAGGTGATAGGATACTGATAGCTGCTAGGCTTCCTGCAAAGGTCCTCACATGCTCAAGACTATGAGTGAGATTGTCAGAAGCAGACAGAGCTGTGGGGGAGCCAACTTTAATCTCTGTTGAAACAGGCTCCCCCCCCCTTAAAGAAAATATTTCCAGAATTCTTCCTGTGGAGTGCCATGGGCCCCTGTAATTAAGGTGGCAAGCACATTTGTGGGCCCCTGTTATTTATGTGGTGATTCATTCAGCGTATATACTGCCCAAAGTGTGATACACATTCTCTGGGCAGTCAACCATCAACATAAACAAATTGCAATTCTTGCTTATGTTAAATACAAAAAGCCGGGGCCTGGAATTCTTAGGCCACTAGAATGCGCCTGTGCTGAATGTTGTTTTTTAATTTGGCTAGTGTCTGAAATGGCAAAGAAAAAGGGAGAGAGGAAATGAAACAGAGATTGCCGACTCCGCAGAACTGCTGATAATTCTTTCCGTTCTGGAATTATTTGTTCACTGGGATATCGGTGATCTTTAACCATCATTGCTTTGATCAGATGTTAGTATGTTTCTTTATTTGTTTTAATTTCTTGGGCATTTGTATTTAAAGCATTCTGCACATGACCTCTGCTTAAACCAGGAGGTAGAAAAGATTTTGCCGTCATCGGGGCTTTGATAAAAGAAGTGTTCTACTGCATGTGTTCTCTCCTCAAGCCCTCCACAAATCTGTGCACTCAGAAAAGGAAGCTCCCTGCTCCAGGAAAAGTGCTGTGTTTCCTGTATTTTGGGTGTAAGTGAAAGAAATTGAATCTGGCTGTTTTGTTTTTGCAGGGAGAAGAGAAAATAATCAAGGCTGCATTCCAAGAACATCCAGCTGAGCAAGGATCTGTGAAAAATAAAACTGGGGAGGTAAAAGCAAAGCAAAGCAAAGTGTTCTGCTTATATACCGCCCCATACCACTACAAGTGGTCTCTGGGCGGTTTACAATTTTAATTACAGTGTGCAGGCTACACATTGCCCCCCCAGCAAGCTGGGTACTCATTTTACCGACCTCGGAAGGATGGAAGGCTGAGTGAACCTTGAGCCTGCTACCGGGGATTGAACCCAGGTCGTGAGCACAGTTTTACCTGCAGCACAGGCATTTAACCACTGCGCCACGAGGCTCTTGTGGTAGGCGGTGACTAGTATTTTCCTTGAAATAAATAACCTGAGGAGTTGTGCATGTATGGCCATTAGTCACAGTAACCTCCATTTACTTGCAGAGCTAATACAGAAGAGAAATCTTATTAGACATAAAAAAATTATATGTATGCTAGATTGCATGTACTACCCATTTTCTCCTGTGAGCTCTAGGCAGTATGCAAAGTTCTCCTCTCCCCACTTTATTCTCACAATAATACTGTAGGATAGGCTGCCCTGAGATGATAGCTGGCTTGAGATCACACGTTAAGATTCATAGCCAACTGGGGATTACAGTCACACTGAATCATAACCCATCTCTCTAGCACTGCATCACAGTTGTTCTACTTTAATAAGTAAATAGTAAGATGCATTTTGTTCTGAATGAGATCTTATTAAGAGGGTGGCTGTATAATGCAGGAAAAGCTCCAGATCTGGGATGATCAAATTCACATTATTTTTAGGTGTCTATGTAATGTACAAGTCAATGTGAATCAGTCCAGAGTTCCTCTCACCCCATCTGTAGTTTTCTCCTCTGCCCTTGGTGCTTCTGGAAAGATTGAGGAATTGACAGAGACAAGAGGGGGACTTGCCAGTCAGATAATTTTTTGCAGCTTGTTAAGATAGCGCTAGCTAACCATGCCTCCTGATAATCTGGTCAGCCAGGGGTGAATTATATGAACAAACTGATAACAAGACTTTTGAACATCAGTTTGCCTCCCTCTCTCTGTTGACTCTTGTGTGGTGAATTAACCTTGAGACTTTCCGGATGGAAGTTCACAGAGGATCTATCTAGAAGTTGAGTCATGGCAACTGGACTTCTTTTTCTTGAGAGATTGAAATGTTTCGCTGCTGATCCAAACAGCTTCCTCAGTTTGAAGAAAGCTAGTTGTGAGTCCTCCATTTTATAGTTCACTTTGACCTCATGTCAGCCTTGTCTGAAATAGGCTCATAAAATGGACAATGGCCTGAAGAGGCTCATTAGGTGGGCAATAGTCTCAAAAGCCTTAAGGTGAACAATGGCCTAAGGTGCTGAAATCCATAAAGTATGGGTCGTTAGGTAGGGCCTTGGTGGTGACAGCACAAAGTATTTTTTATTTGTATGGGTATTGTTGAAATCACAGTCTGATAAGTGGCAGATAGACTGTACCTGAGCTCCCCACCTCGGTTGAGAGAGAGGTTTTCAATGCTCACATGAATGGCTTCCCTGATTCCTCTCTCAAACCGCCTATCTTCTCTGTCCTACTGGTAAATAGCTTCCACCATTTTCAAATTTGGATCTTGTTTAAAAAGTTGCTGTTAGCATACGAAAAGAATAAATGCTCTTGTGGGGGGGGCTCTTTAAAAGGAAAAAATAATATGTGTACATCCTCATCTTTGAATGAGTGCTTTTTGTCCTTCAAATCAATGGAGGACTCACAACTAGCTTTATGTGTTGTAAAAGTGAAATGTGCTGTAAATAAACAATGAAGGAAAGACAAAAAAAGAAGAAGAGCATTTACTTTCAAACTCTTGAGCGATCAGTAGGAACTGGATATGGAGTGAACTTTGTTTCTTTTTCTCTCATTTTATTTTTTCTCTCTCTGAAGATAATTTGGCCAGAGGTAGACAATAAATTTTTCTCACAAAATTGAAGGTAGCTGAAAGAAGGGTTGCTACTGGTATATAGCTTCCATCATTTTCAAATTTGGATCTTGTTTAAAAAGCTGCTGTTAGAATACGAAAAGTATAAATGCTCTTTGTGGGGGGCTCTTTAAAAGGAAAAAAATAATGTCTCTACATTTGGATTTTCCAGACTTTTGTATTGCTTTAAAAGCCTGCAATTTCTGTATGTTCCAATGATACAAGAGGGGAGGGGGAAAAAACCATTTAATTGTGCAGCCTGAGAAGCAAAGCAACCTTCAGCTCAGATTACTTTCAGTTCTCTTTAAAATGATTGTCTTCAACTACAGTTGGTTGTAGTGAAATATGGTAGATGACATGGTAGAAAAAAAATAACACAATCACTTTGGCCAACAAAAGGAACACAACCTTTAGATTTATTTGCTGAGGAGTGGAAATGTTTTTATAGATACCATGTGTAGAACGGACAACATTGGTCTCCCAGATTGTTCCAGAAATGTTGGGCCTTGTGAACCATGTTGAAATGTCAATATGTTAATTGCATCTTCTGAGATTATTACTTACCTTTGCTGTGGGGAATGGGGAGCAGGGAGGGAGTCCGTAATTTTTTTCCCAGTATTTGAATACAGTATATGTATGAATATTTAAAAATAAATACAGTATTTAATATTTAAATATTAAAAAAGAGAACAAACCGAAAATGGCTGTAGTGTAATCTAACAATTGAAGAAAAATGCATTTAGCATATAGTTAAAAGAATTGTTCCCTTGATAGGTAAAATATATTTATCTGGATTAACTTGTGCTTCTCCTTACCCCATTGGTTCAATCCCAGCATGCATGGTTTTACGATCAGTCATTGTAAGGCAAACATGAACTTACTCTGGAAGTCTGGCTACTGAGGCATGTGTCTTGGAAGAAGTTCCATCACTTGAGAGAAAGGGATAATATTCACAAGGAATGTGCATTTCTTTTTAATGTGTGCTTGGCTCCATGGCGAATTGACTGCCAGCACCGTTGTTCTGACTCCTCTAAAATTTCTCCTCCCTCCAAAGGGTGCTATTCAAATTATCAATCACCGGCTATGTGAGAAAATCAATCAGTTAAATAACCTGAAGCACCAGGTGGAGATGAGGAAGCGGCGACTGGAGGAACTGCAGCTTCAGTACAGCACCCGGGCGCAAGAAATCAGTGACATGCAAGCGCTCGAAGAACGGAACATAGAAGCAGCCAAGGTGAGAGAGAGACCCTGGAGTCCTCTGCACCAGTGGTTCCCACCCTTGAGTGTCCCAGGTGTTCTTGGACTACAAGTCCCAGAAACCCCGACCAGCACCACTAATGGGAAAGGCTTCTGGACTGCATTCCAGGATCACCTGGGATGCCCAAGGCTAGGAACCACTGGGGTAGAGGTTTCTTTTCACTTACTTTGTCCTGACTTAATATTAACAGGGAGGGCCAGCGGAATCTTTGCTTCCACCAGAGTCCACAGCTCTCATAGAATCTGGGAAGAAAGCCAAGTTTGAGTGTGCCTGAAGTAAAGGCTTCCCCAGTCCTCCTCTCGGCTGTAAGAGGAAGGCCCAGTTATTTATGCTGGCGGCAACAGAGTGAGTCCTGAGTCTGGGACTCTCTTAGAAAGGAAGGCAAACGACACATTCTTCCACCACCACCCCCGACACATTTCCAGTTCTGAGCATACCCAACCCCAAAGACCACAAACACACAATTGCTAGGTAAATGCCACAGTCCAGCTTAGTGGTCATCCATACAGTGGTGCTGTCCTTCTGGGGCTGTGCTGTGCTGTGTTGTTTGGGAATTTTTGTTGTTGCAGATTTTAATAGACCTTTCTGATGTTTGGGCTCGCCCACAGGGAAGGTATTTGTTGCTGACTATATTGAGATTAGTGTGGTGTCATCAGGATTGCTTGTCCACACAGCCAGAAAGGCTCCCGGGGGTGTTGCTTCCAGCCCAAATTGCCATGACCTTCTGCCCATCTTCTTCACTCTCTCCCTGCCTATTCCGTTTGTTACCTCCTTTTCCTCCACATTTTACCTGCTCACTCTTGTCAAACCACAGTTCTTGTCCTCAATTCTTTATAACTGTACTTTATTTTTAAAAAAATTAGTTTTCCCTTTTGTGCAAACATGATGGTGTTTTTTAAAAAGGGGAAGAGAAGCAGAACCTAACTGCTATCTTTCCCACCTCTTCCATCCTCCTTAAACCTTTACATCTTGGTCTCAGTGATTTTAAATTTAATATTGTTAATTTTATGTTCCTGCGCTTTGGTACAAGAGGGATGCCTTTAAAAAATTAAGAGCAGAATGGAGGAATAGCTGAGTGTATACTCTGATATCTCAAGAAACTGAACAGGAACTGCACTAAGGCATGGAGAGTGGAGACAGAGTAGGCGAAACAAATGTAATCAAATGGTACATATCCATATTCAACAACCTAGCACAGTGATGGCGAACCTTTTAGAGACCGAGTGCCCAAACTATGATTCAAAACCCACTAATTATTCACAAGTGCCAATCCAGCAGTTTAACCTGAATACAGGTGGCTGTGAAGGGGCGATGTGAGGTGCCCACAGAAAGGGTTCCGAGTACCACTGTTGGCACCCATGTCATAGGTTCATCAACGCTGTTCTAGGATCATGTAACTTGCCCAAACCAAGACAGGTTGGCTGCCTTCCCAGGAGCACAGTGGGGAAGTGAACTCAGGATCATGGTGTTCCAACTTAGTGAACTAGCTCCGAGGAAGGCTTGATGCCTTGTGAGTGGAACAAGGCATCAAGACCGAGTGCCCAAACTGCGATTCAGAACCCACTAATTTTTTGCAAAGTGCCAATGCATCAATTTAACCTGAATACAGGTGGCTGTGAAGGGGCGATGTCGGGTGCCCACAGAAAAGGCTCCGAGGGCCACCTTTGGCACCCGTGCCATAGGTTCGCCAACACTGACCTAGCACTAGGAGCCATGTGTGCAGATTGTGTGCTGGAACAAATAGGAGCAAGGCAGGGGTGGGGAAAGATCAACCACCACTTGGCAATGATGTAAAAACATGCAGAAAGCAAAGGGGTTTTTTTTGTCCCACCTTGGCTTTCTTGATGCTACTTTTCAGCCACATGTTGTGTGGTGTCATAGGTGCAAGGAGTGTTGAACAAATGCCCAGTGGTGGATCCCAGTGCTGGGCACTTTGGCCTTCACCTATTGCTTCTTTGTTTTGCCAAAACACCAGAAGAGGGAGGCAAAGAACTACTGCATTACCGTCTCCTAATTCTGGCTACTTGGTCTGCCTTCGTGGTCAGCGGTTGGAGTAACGGGCTGTGAATGCCCTTCTCTCAGATTAATTGCATCCAAGCCAGAGGAACGGAAATGAATAGCTGAAGAGGGCTGTCAGGGTGAGGAGAAACATTTTGCCTCCAGATTCCTAAATATTTATCAGACTGCTCAGCCTCTTTGCCTTGTTGCTTAATCCCTAAAACCTGCTTGGCCTGTTTCAGTCCTTTCTTCTTTTGGAATTACTTTTGGAGGAGGAAGATGCTAAAGAATGAAGACAGCGTTCTAGTGACAATCCGATGCTTTCTGGTCCTTCAAAAGAGCTGCAGCGTTGGGAGTGCCCTCCTGAACTGGCAGTGTGCCAGCTCCATCTTTTTCATATACAGTGGACCCTTGTATAACATACAGCTTGTATAACATAAAATTTGTACAACTTAAAATATTCCGGAGATAGGGGAAATTTGCTTAACAGAATCGCCTATGGGGAGAATCCGTACAACATAAAAATGGGATTACTCCATTTTCAATGCATTCTTATGGGAAATTTGTATAAAGGAAACTTTGCTTAACATAATTTCATTTGGAACGAATTAATTCCTTTATACAAGGTACCACTGTATTCTATAACAAGGGAATAGTCGGATGTCTTTGGTGCTTGAAAATTCTTCGCAACAGAGGGATACCTCTGGGTGCCAGTCCATAATTTGAAGGAGGCTGAGTAGGAAACTTCTGACTCCAGGACCTGGAGACATCTAGGTCCCCTGAGGGGCTCACCACTCTCCAGCTATGCAGTGCCTTTGGGCAGAGGTATCCTTCAGTGGGTTGGAGGCAGGCCTTCTGTTTTCCTAGTTTCGAGCTCCGATCACTTTCCTCTTCTCATCCAGACCTTGCGCATCTTGGAGAACCGCCTGGAGAAGGCCCGTTTCAAAACCGAGGAGGCCGAACGCATCACTAGCATGTACCAGAAGCTGAAAGCACACATGCAGGTGAGATGGATAGACCGCAAGAAGTGATTGTTCAGAGGAAGGGACTCAATTCTGCCCTTTCTCTCACCACCTTGGAGAAAGGGAAGTGCGCTTCAGTTTGTCTTACTATAGTTTCATTCAAAAGACAGTAATGACTTTTTAAATTATTATTTTGGCTTATTCAGAAGCTAATCCTAAAAGCCTACTGCACTGAAGTCAGGGTTAAGGCACTCCCAGGGGACCTACATGGGCTTGGAGTTTTGTTGTTGTTGTGCCTATTAAAATAACCCGGCTGTGGTCTGTGTTGGAGATGGTTGGGGCTCCAGCACGGATAGTTCTACCACCCCCACCAGTATTTCTCACCCCTTTCCTAGGAGGAGAGCCTGCATTATCAGAACAGGCTGGATACCCTGGAAGCTGAGATCTTACGCCTCCGCCATGAACTTAAGGATCTGGAAACCGTGAACACCGATGCACTGCATGCTCGTGATGCAGCCAAGGTAGAGAAACGGTCAACACAGGGTGTGGTACAGAAAGAAGGAAAAGTAGGGGAATGCGTGAGAGGGATCAGCTTTGTCCGGCAACACAGACATATGATACAAGAAGAATAGGATAGCCCCAAACAGCGGCAGCAGTCTCTTGTGAGAAAGAGCTGAATACGCAAGCAATGGGTATTGATGATGAAAAAAAGTTATGTTGGGTGTGCTTGAGGGATAAGAGAGATCTTTGTGATAGCAGAGAGGAAGGGCTTTCAGACACCTGGGAATGCTTTCGGAAAGCCCATGGAAGTTTTCAGGTACTGCCCGTTGTAAAGGAGGCCAACGTTCAAGCTGCCAGTTCTCAGCTATAATTATTTGTGTACATTGCTCCCATTTCTATACGTATGCTTCATTTCATGGACTTTTATGATCCAGGCTTTCAGATGCCTTGTGTTTTCCCTTGGATATATTTTTAAGCGTTCTGAGCAAGAGCATTAGTTGGAATTTTCCTTGGAAGCATCTTGAGTCTGAAATGCTCAGTACAGTGGAACCTTGACTTACATCATTAATCCGTTCCAGTGGTCTAGACTTAAGTCAAACATGACTTAAGTCAAACGAACGTTTCCCATAGAAAGTAATGGGAAAGCGGATTAATCCATTCCAGATGATGAAAAAGACCCCCGAAAACAGCAATTTAACACAAATTTGACTGGGAGATTCCTTCTGGGGATGTAAATGAAATGTCTCTTCAAAGAGAGGAGGAGGCAGTGGAATTATAGTCCACAAGTTATATGCCTCCACTTTTTAATGTTCATAGCAACAATGTCTAACATTTAAGTTTTACTGATTTTTAACCTGACGTTCCAAGTTCTGAACAACTCTATGCTTACCATTAGAGTCCCACAACTTTACAGCTCCCCAACTAAAATGCTTCCATTGTGGACCAGACTTCTGCAGCCAGATTTTTTACAAGACTGAGCCGACTGTCTAACCAGCGAGGCCAGCCCCGAGCTCCCGGCCCTTCTTCTCCTCCGGCAGCAGTGGCGGCTTCGGTGAGGCCGAGGACCAGCGCCAGGTGCTCTGAGCTGGCCTCGCCGAAGCCGCCGCTGCTGGAGGAGGGGAAGAAGGCAGGAGCAGTTTGGAGGCGGCAGCCGCGATGCTGGGTCGTGGCTGCCACCCAATTCCGATGCCTTGCGCCGGGGCTCCGAGATGTAAGTCAAAGCCTGCGACTCAAGTCAAACAGGCCTCTTCTTGCTGCAAGTCAAATATGATGCAAGTCAAGCAGTATGTAAGTCAAGGTTCCACTGTATTCAGAACAGGACATCACACAGCAGTCTTTAACTGGGCCCTTTTCAACATATGCAAGGCTTGGATGGGAAGAACAAATGATCTCTCTGCTTGTGCAACTGTTCTCTGGTCACTTCCAAGTACCTGTAGGTTTTCCGCAATGGAGCCAAGAACAGCTGGGGGGCATTTCCACCAGGTAAACTGTACAGGGTGTAGAAAGGTTAAGACCAAAATTTATTTGGATACGGGTTGAGCTCTCAGTGAGCAGAACACAGCGAGAGAATTCATAGAATCAAGGGGTGATTCTGGCTGTCTAAGCAGGATCGATGAAAATCACTTTTTTCCCCAATGTAAATCCCTGTTTAGAGTCATCAGGGACAAGGCTGTAGGTAACCTTTCCCCCCGCCACCCTGAAATGCAGGAGCAGCTTCTTTCTCAAGAGGAGACAATCTACAGAGAGCGAAAGATGCGTGATAAGAAGCTGAAGGACTTGAAGAAGTTGACCGAGGAGAAAAGAGCACAGAATGAGCGGGCTGAACGACGGGTAATGTAGGACCTTATGCTCACTGTGAAGTGATTGCTCACTCTACCCCACCCCTTCCCTACCTCCTCCATCCCATCCCGGAATAACCCTCAAGTTCTATTTCTCCTGAAGAGCCAACATTTAAATCTTGGGCTCAAAGCAACTGTGAGAGTTAATGAATTGTTGGCAAAATAAGTCAGTTTTTGAAAAATTAATATCATCTCCCATGCCACTATTTTCTGCAGTACTAAAGCATGTTGTGAGGAGGAATTTGTCCTGGAAACTTCTCTTCAATTATCCCTGGGGGGGGAAACATATATGGGTTATGCTAGTGATTGTTAGAGATTCTATGAATTTGGATATATTTGCTTAATTTACATAGCCTGCTTCTCATCATAGCCAACGTAAGGAGAAAAGAGCTTGGTAAATCACTGAGGCCTTCCTCGGAAACACTGTAGAGCAAGTGAATTAAGTATACCCTGCCCACTCTGTGAACCTACTTGATCCTCCTGGATTACTCGGGGGGGGGAATGTAAGCCCCCAGAATGGACCTTTAAAAGGTCCAGGGAATCCCCTTGCCTTCAGTCAAAATACAGTCTGTAGGAGTCCCCTATCCACGGGCTTCTTCTAAAGTCCCCATTTCTTTCTCTTCATCTCTGCAGTTACCTCAGTCTGAAGAGAAGTATCAGGATTTCCTTGCTCACTCCCTTTCTTCCGGGAAGAAACTCTAATCGTCTCCAGTCACTGGAGGAAAAGGGAGATCTGAAGGCTCTTCCACTGCTTTTTTGAGCATTAGAACGTTTAAGTACCTTTTGAGAACGTGCTTAAAATCTTCGCACTGAGGGTTACTCCTGGCATGCTAATAATTGGGCTGTATTCCATCCGTCCCCAATATCGTTGCTTTGGCCCAGCTTATTCTGTCCTTGCCCCCGCTCCCTCCTGGAATGCAGCTGCTGAGTCCTTTCCAAAATTGGAATTTAGCTGTTCCTTAGGAACAAAGGTTTTCTCCCTTTCTTGCGCTGGATGTTCATGCCCTGGGGGTGGGGGCGGGGGCGCTCTAGCAGAAAAGGCCTAATAGGATCCTTAATTAGCTTTTAGCGGGGAAAAGACTACAAGAGGTTGTCACCAGGGGCTCAGGACCCTTTCCTTCAAAAAACGTGAGATAGATCATTAGACAGTCCCAGCCTCCCTCACTCTCCTGAAACGTGAAAGAGAATAAAAGACGTTTCCCAGCCAAAACAGGAGAGTTGACAGCTAAGTGTTTGCTTGTTTGTTTAAAATATTCCTCTCCCATCTCTCCCCTCAAAAGGACCCCCAGGCAGCTAGAATGAGGCCTTTTCTTTGTTCACTTTTTCAGACTTATTTGTCCAGGCATCCTGCTCCGTGCCTTTGTTTAGGAGGTCTTAGCAGAGAAATCACAGGTCTCGCTATTCATCCCTCCCCACTCCTGGTCTGGCTTTCTCTCAGACACTACACTATTTTTCTAAGAAGTGTGCTCAGTGGATGGGTTTTCATTTATTTTTCCCAGGGTCTCATTGATCTCATTATCCAGACCAGAAGAAAATAGGTTTCGGTAGCGAGCTTGGGATCCCCGGCCTTTTAAAAAAAATTACTCTTTCCTGTGTTAGATTTAATTGGGATGATCTGATTAAAGGTCTAATAGGGTTTGGCTAAATCCATGTAAATTCTTGCCAGAGGATGAAACTAGCCGATTTCAAAGAGGATCCTGGGATTAGACTTTCCTCTAATCCTTGCGAGTTTACAAACTCAAGGGTTGGGTGATACATTTTTCATTTTAGGCAGAGTTTTCCAGTCCCCACCAGCGGTTCAAAACATACACAGAACGTGATGGGAGCAACTGTAAAGAAACGTCGTCATTTAAAAAGGGTGAGGGGGGGGGTGAAGCCACAGTAATCTCGTCATCTAAGTGTGCCATAAAAGAAGAAATTTATTTATTTATTGGGTTTTTATACCGCCCATCTGGCAGCAAGGTCACTCTGGGCAGTTTACAACAATAAATAAATTCAAATAATTCATACAATAAAAACATAAAATACAGTAACATAAAATAGAAATAAAACTAAAATTAACCTTAAAGTGACACAAAATAATGTATTATTATTGGCAGGCTTATCAGTTAAAATCATGATTTAATGGGTGAACACTGAAATTGCATTATATTTGAGGGAATGCCGGCTTAAATAGCCAAGTTTTTAATAGTTTTTTAAAGGCAGACAAAAAGGGGTCCAGGCAGATGTCTGGTGGAAGGTTATTCCACAGTCGAGGGGCAATGGCAGAAAAGGCCCTATTTCTAGTTTTTTCCTTTCGGGATTCTCGTGCTGTTAGTTGCCTCAAAGGAGTGGAATCTTGAAATCTTGGCCTAACTCTGGTTGACCTCACGTCTAAGAGGACCCGTTGCTGAAATGAATATTTGGTTGTTGGGACCCGCGGGGGGTCTCGTCTAAGTGTCTTCTTACCTGTTCCAGCAGTCTCAGAAGGATCGGGTCCCATTTGGGACGGACGAGCTGCTCCGAGAGCCTCAGCCTCGGAAATCGAGCATCCTGAAAACCAGGCAGACCATGTTGGCTGCGGCGGAGGCCTTTGACAAGATCCGAGCTGCCACGGGGGTCACCGAGGCTGATGTAAGAGCTTTGCCCACCCACGTTTTCCCTCCAATTCCTTCCGTGGTAACTGAGAGAGGTGAACAGGTAGGGCTACCCTTCCCGGCCCTTACCTGAATAAGATGCCAATGCCTTGTCCTCCGGTCAGCCATCAGCGTTCCGTGTTTGGTGCACAACAGGATGGATCTGAGATCCCCGTAAAGGCACTTGGGCAGCCTCCTACTCAACTCTAGAAGCAAGAAACTCAGCAAGGATTGACTTCTGAGTAAACATCCATAAGATTAGGATATCTGTCCATTTCGGACAAGAAAGGGGCACATTTCCCTGCCATATTGTGCCATCTGCAAAAGGTAAGGTAAAGGTTCCCCTGCACATGCGTGCTAGTTGTGTCCAGCTCTAGGGGTAGTGCTCATCTCTGTGTTTAAGCCAAAGAGCCAGTGTTGTCCAAGTCCATGGCCATATGGCTGGGATGGCTGAATGCATTTCTGTGCACAGAACACCGTTTACCATCCCACTTTTTACAGCGGTACCTATTTGTCTACTTGCATTTACATGCTTTCAAACTGCTAGGTTGGCAGGAGCTGGGGTTATCAGTGGGAGCTCACTCCCCTGCGTGGCACCCAGTATTCGAACCGGCGAACTGCCAATTTTGCAGCTGACAGTTTCAGCATTCTAGTCCACTGAGCCACCACGCTGTTTTGCGCTTGTCTTCCCAGTTTGTACCTGCCAAATTCCTAAGGAGAAGTGAGCAACTGATTTCTTTTGGTAAACGTATCACTTGTCTAGCAGTGCAAATTCAACCACGGTACTCCACATTTTAAAAAATATACATGTCAAGACCAGCAGCTGCTGACTCAATCAGCAGCTACCTGTAAGATGCTACCTGGAGTAACTTGTCTGAGTTTCTTCTGATGTAGGATTCTTGGGAGGGGCCTATGTGCTGTGGTTTTCTTCACCCCCTAGACTGGCGATGGTGAACCTTTTAGAGACCGAGTGCCCAAACTGTGATTCAAAACTCACCAATTTTTTTGCAAAGTGCCCACACAGCAATTTAACCTGAATGCAGGTGGCTGTGAAGGGGTGATGTCGGGTGCCCACAGAAAGGGCTCCGAGTGCCACCTTTGGCACCCTTGCCATAGGTTCACCAACACTACCCTAGACTATCCTAAACAAGGAGAGTGCCAGATAAGAAATAGAACTGCTGTGTGACACGATCCAGGCAGGATGGAGCTTAACTGCGCCTCTTGAACTAGAGCAAGGCATTTTGCTTCCTGTGAGTCAGACAGCCACGTATTAAAGCTCAGTCTTGACGTGCCTTCTTTCTCCCAATGTGCTGTCGATCTCGTGATCATTCCCTGCTGGTATGCGCTTGACGCCATAAGTTGGTAGTTGCTCAGGGCACTAGTCATTCATGTGTGACTGCAAACATCTTTCACGCTCTACACACCGGCCGCTGCAAGCCAATCCAAGGCTTAGGTAGTTGCTTCTGTGGGCAGGCAGTGTCCTCCTGCTTCTTCCAGGCAAAATCCCACTGATAGATTGCTTCCTTGTGGGGGTGGGGAGGAGCAGTGCTTCTCTCATGACCTTGGCCTCCCAGCATTTCTTTGGGGCCTAGCCCTGAATGAAGTTTGTTACTTCCCAAAGCTCAGGGGAATAAAAGCGACTCTAGAGAAACTCTGCGTCCACCAGCACCAGCAGCCAAGCCAGCCACGCTAGGGTCCCAGCAAGACTAATGCTGTACTATCAGCAAGTTTCACCTGACAACCAGGCTCCACCTCCCCAATTGATTCTTGCTTGCTTCCTGGCAGAAGCCAGATGTGGCAAAAAACTTGCAGCAGCATGACTTGGAGGGGCTGACAGTGTGGAGCCGAGAGGGGAAAGGGCCAAAGGCAAGACCTCTGAACCTCGCTGAAGCACTTGTGGTGCTTGTGGCCATGATGGATTAATGGAGACCATCCATTATAGCCCAGCGATAAGGACATTATGAATATTCAGAGTCCCATCTGTTACCCTTGGAATTGTGTGCCTCTGCCCTCCCTGCCTGTGGTTTGAGAGCCGTGCCTCTTTCGAACAACAGCGGTGCTTCTGCGACACGAGGCCCTGGAGAAGCACATTGCGCGGAATCTGTACTTCCTGCCCAGCTGCGCTGTGGAGCAAACTCACATGCTTCGGAGTGAGCAAGGAGGGCCACACGCCTGTTGGGCTGAGAGAATCCTTGTGTTGGTTCTGGGCCCAGGGTCTACAGCCGGCGTGTCCAAACTTCGGCCCTCCAAATGTTTTGGACCACAACTCCCAGAATTCCAAGCCTAGATTGCCAGCGACAAAGGACTGTGGGAGTTGTGGTCGAAAACATCTGGAAGGCCAATGTTTGGACACCACTAGTCTACAGCATCTGCCCAGGCAGCGGTGCTTGCAAGGGCCTTTGAAGACACCCTGCCCTCAATGCTGAAATGCTGCTAACCCAATTGGTAAACTTCTTTCTGAAGTTACCACCATTGGACCTGCTAGCCAACTGCCTCTTCCTTGCACACAGGGCAGGCAGAGGGTTGTTTTTGTTATTTGGCCTGTACACATTCCCTCCTAGTAAGAACCTTTGGGAGCACGGATGGCTAACAGTCTCTCTAAGAAGATTCCTTCCACAAATAAAGAGAATTGCAGATCCTGAGAGCTACCAGGAGCAGTGTTTCCATTCTTCTCGGGGCGGGGGGTGTCATATGGCCTTGCTTGCCCTGTTTCTTTTTTCTTTTTCCAAACCAGATGTGACATTCCATTTTTTTTGGGGGGGGGAGATATATACAAGTACATTTTTGGTGGGGTGCAGCCCACAAGAGCTTCCTGGGGAAGCCCAGCCAAAACGTACAGCACCGCCTTCAGAACGGACAGGTCCCCGCCTTGATTGGCTCAGACAGCCCCGGGTGATCAGGCCCTGTGCTCTTTCTGCAGGATGTCGTGGCATGCTTCCTGGCTCAAGAAGAAACCCTCAAGCAACTGGAGGAAATGAAGAACGAGAACGAAGAATCCCTGGTGCGCCTGAAAGAAGAGAAGGAGGCGTTGCATCGTGAACTGGAGCACATCAAGTACTCGGGAGAGGCCCGGAAGGTGGGGTAAGTTTGTTCCGCAGCTTGCTTTATTGGGTCCCTCAGCTGGGCATGCCCACCTGAGGACACAGTTGCTCCTGCCTGCCATCTGTCCTGCAGAGTGCAGCTGCCCTTGCTTCCTGCCATTTACGGGGAAAGGCTGTGTTGAGAGTAAAGCCCTGCAGGTTTGGGAATTGGGACTCGCCGCTTTTTCTTCCAGGAAATGGATGAAAAGCGTATCCTCTTTTGTCCCCCACCCCACCCCCACCCAGAGCTCAGAATCTGATGAAGGAGTTGTACGAGCATCTGAAGAAAGAGGAGAAGAGGCGCGACGCCACCCAGGAGGAACTCGACAAAGTGAACCGGGTCCTGCTGGAAGCCAAGGCGGGCGTGGAGCATTTGGCCTCCAAAGTGCAACACATCAAAGTGGTGCGTGCGAAGCCCTTCCTTCCCCTGCCTGTGGCTACAGCAGCCACTTGCTCTAAACACAGAGGCAGCAGCAGCAGCAGCATCAGAAGCTTGCTTGCTTGGTGCC
The DNA here is from genome assembly GCA_023846285.1 of Phrynocephalus versicolor. Lineage (NCBI taxonomy): Eukaryota > Metazoa > Chordata > Lepidosauria > Squamata > Agamidae > Phrynocephalus > Phrynocephalus versicolor. The sequence continues at coordinate 594,235 of JAHTLZ010000198.1, read as the reverse complement.
ATCCATGAAGTAGGCTGCCCCAAGCACTGCAGAGCTGCCCATAGCCACCCGAGTCCCTGGTGTGAGGAGGTGCCTGGGGCCCTACACTGGGGAGGAAAAGAGTGAAAGCTTTAAGGGAGGGAGGAAGGCTGGCAGATTGAGGGTTGTAGCGGGAGCTGTAAGGCAGGAGGACTCTTTGCTCCTGATCTCACCGGAAAGGCGGAATGGGAAAAAAAATAGAACAAAACAAGGACTGGCCAGGCCTCAATATATCCCAACATTTATTCAAAGAATTATTTTATTGATTTATTTTAGAGTATTTTTACTCTGCCTTCCTCCTTGGAAAAGGACCCAAGGCAGCTTACAGTAATGAGGAACAATACACCGTCCAGTACAATTAAGACATGTTCAAGTATTGAGAACAGGGAATTGAGGGACATCTTACAGCATTAAAAGACAACATTACAATTAAAGCTACAAGAGAATGCAAGCAGTTAAACTGAGAGTAAAATTCCATGTAAAAGTTATGAGGGATGGAAACTAACATGGGAAACATAGTGTCAATGCAATCCCACAAGGTTGTAAGTGGTTATAAACACAAAGTCTATGTGATCATATAGATTCATATGAAAGACACATAATAGGTAGTTCATCATCCAGGGAAAGCTCGCCTGAAGAGAAAGATCTTTGCATGTTTCTGGGAAGACATCAGAAATGGGGCAGTCCTGACCTGTAGTGGGAGGGAGTTCCAGAGTCTGGATGCAGCAACCAACAAGGCCCTTTTATGGGTTCCCATGAGACGCACCCATGAAGATGGCACCTGAGCTGGTTCATGCTGCAAAATTCGATCTTTGAGGTAGGTAGGACCCAGATCATACAGTGCTTTGTAGGTTAAGGTCAGCATTTTGAATTGTGCCCGATAGCTGATTGGGTAGCCAGTGGAGCTGCTTTAATAGGGGTGTAATGTGATCCCTGTACCCTGCCTCAGTTAGCAGTCTGGCTGCTGCATAAATGAATTATAATAAGCCTGATACATTTGACGCCTTCCTTGGGTAAGCTAAAAACGTATGCCAAGATCTCTGAACAGGGCATTTCCAACAAGGATTGGCAGCTGTTTGGAAGAGGCATCATATATTTCAAGCACCCGTCAGACTGAAATGCAATGGATTCATTCTAAGACCTTAAATATATGTATTTTGGCTGTTGCTTATTTCTTCTCTTGATGGATGCTTGCCAGTGTTTTTCTTATCTTAATGGGGCGACTGAGAAGCAAGGATTGGGGGGTTCTCTCCTGGTTCTCTCTCATTGTGGCTCAGGTCGAATAGGTATTCCAGCCAACTTGCTGAAGTTGCCTTGTTGTGCTCCTTGGGGCCAGGGCTAGTGAGCATATCTTTGTTTCCCTAGGAAGATAGCCGCTATGCTTCCATTGAGTTGGACGAGAAGGCTAATGACTACGTCCTTGATCTCCTGGGCCAAACAGAAGAGAAGTTGCTGTACCTGCTGGAGTTCCTCAAGGATCGGGATAAGCAGGAGCTTCTCCGGAGAATTGAAGAAGTGGAGGTGGGTGCAACTCAAGCTAAGAGGCCTAGACTGAGGACCTGGTCAGTAACCTCCCTCAAATACAGTGGGCCCTCGTATAACAAACGGTTTGCATAACATAAAATCTGTGCAACATAAAAAAATCCGGAGGTAGGGGAAATTTGCTTAACAGAATCGCCTATGGGGCGAATCCATACAACATAAAAACGGTCGTGATTAGGGCTTATTCTGTTTTCAATGCTTTCCTATGGGAAATTTGTATAAAGGAAAATTTGCTTAACGTAATTTCATTTGGAATGAATTCATTCCTTTATTACAAGGTACCACTGTAGATGCTACTGTTTTTCCATGGCTCTACACAGTTACCTACTTCCAGCTCACCAAGCAGGGGATTTCCAAGGGCATCATTAAATGGTTTGGCTTTCTCTGAGTTAGTGAGTGCTGCAGGCTTGTGGCGTCTTTGCTCTATTTGCAGGCTCCGAAAGCTATCAGTGTATATGGTAAATCAGGAGTGGGGAACCTTCAGCCCTCCAGATGCAGTGGACTGCAACTCCCAGAATACCGAGCCTTTATTGCCAAATGATAAAGCACTGTGGGAGTTGTGGTCCAAAACATCTGCAGGGTGAAGTTTCCCCACCCCTGTGCTTAAAGCCTATGCCCCTACCTCCTATTTCAGCTGTTCTCCATTCTTGGTTCTCTCTGCCTTTTGAAAGTTCTCAGCCCATTTAAGATCACACCTCAGGTATTAAAAAAAAACATTGTGATTATTATCTTAAACCTCTGACTTCACCGGTGGAGATAAAAATGTCACCTAATCATCTCTGAAAAAAACACTTTTCAAGTGGGAAACAAGTTGATGGAAGATTCAAATTAGTGAATATCAAACCAGTTTATTTTCTTTTCACAACTTAATTCCTTAGCCTCTGGGTATGGAAGCTCTGTTTCCTGCCTCCTTAAGGCATAACAGGGGATGGACCAATACCTTAAAAACAAACAAACCTGAAAGTGCCCAGAAATCTACTTCTAGTTTTGAAAACAGGCCCTATTTTTATAATTCAAAGGTGCACTGGAGTTACATTTTGTTTTTTCAAAAGTGCGGCTCCTTCAGGACCCAACGACTTATACTGACAGCGCCCCTTAAGAAGGATGCCAACAAACTGAAACAAGTTCAAAGGATAGTAACAAGGATGATTGGGGCGGGAGGCTGGAAAACAAGTCCTATAAGGAAAGGATGAAAGAACGGGGCATGTTTAGCCTTGAAATTAGACATGTGAGGTGAGATAATAGCACTTTCCAAGTACAGTATCTGAAAGGTTGTCATACAGAGGTTGGGCTCTGTCTGAATCATTCCATGGTGCAGGACATATAATAACGGGCTCAAGTTGCAGTTGACTATTAGGAAAAACTTATTTTCTGTTAGAGAAGTACAGCAATAGAACCAATTATCTCAGGAGGTGGTGGGTGTTCCAGTGCTGAAGGCATTGAAGAGAAAGGGCAACTTAAATTCGGACCAGAGATCGTGGGGGCTTGTCACTCTTCCTGTGTTCCCACCCCTCCGCACTCCATTCTTCCTGTCTGTGTGAGGGGAGGGAGAAAAAAAGGGAGAGAAAAAAATGCAGGCTCACCTCCGCTGGTGGAAGCAGCCCCAAGCCGCCCTGTCATGATTCCTGTCTCTTAAAGGGGCAGTGGGGACAAAAAAACAAACAGAAGGCGAGGGAGCCCAGCATTCACAACTTTACAATGTGCATCGGAAGATTTTTTACCTCCTGGAAGCCAGGTACTTGAAAAGTGTGTTGGGATGCGCTTAGGTGGGCGTGGTTGTACTTAATTTTTTTTAAAGCCTGGAGCTGGTGGGGAAACATTTTTAAGCTCCGGATCTGGGAGCCCTTTGCCTCGGATTTTACGGGTCATATAAAAGCACCCAAAGTTACATAGCCACCTGTTGATTTGGCTTCCTACATTGAGATGAATGGCCTTATAGAGCCTCGTGGCACAGTGGTTAAATGCCTGTACTGCAGGTAAAAACTGTGCTTACGACCTGGGGTTCAATCCCAGGTAGCAGGCTCATGGTTGACTCAGCCTTCCATCCTTCCGAGGTCGGTAAAATGAGTACACAGCTTGCTGGGGGGGGGGGCAATGCGTTGCCTGCATTACTGTAATTAAAAAGTAATCCGCCCAGAGACTACATGAAGTGGTCTGGGGCGGTACACAAGCAGAACACTTTGCTTTTTTGCTTTATAGGTCCCTTCTGACTCCACTATTCTGTGATTCTACGAATTTTCATGTTTTTTAATACCATATATTTTTTAGCAGCAGTCACAGGCCACAGAGTGACCTTATAGACATCATAATTCCCACTCTTCTCACAGCTACCACATTGCTATAATTCTTGGTTCCTGATCTCCATTTTTGAATAAAGGGGTGCACAGTATAATTGGAGAAGTGATTTATATTCTTTCATCCAAATCCGGCCGGGGGAGAAGCCCAGCCAGAAGTGCTGAGCGACCTACCTTTGCTGCTATCACACAAGCACGTGGGGCTCCTTCTCTTTCGCTGACTGCAGTGTAAACTCCTCCTTGCCTTGTTGCAGTTCCATACGAAACTCGAGAGGAGGCTGCCTACCTACAACACGAGAGTCAAGTTGCCCACTGCACAGAAGCCTGATATGTACTATGGTAAGTAAGATACATTTTCTTGGCTGAGGACAGGCAGATCTGTTAACAGGCGACCATGGGGCAGAAACCACACACAAAGGGAGATGAAGAACAGTCTCTGCTGGTACTCCCATGCCTCTGAATCCGCACTTTCCTTTATCACAGTCACATCTCCACACAGGTAGGAGCGTTGTGATGTGCGCTGGGATGTGTGCAAGGCACAGGGAGCTGACAGCCACTGTTGCCTTGCAACTGTGAACCCTCTGTTAGTTTTCGCTGTATCACAGCTCCATGAGGGCACAACGTGGCCAGAGAACTCCCTGGGGTTTTCTGTCAGCTTTTGAAACAAAATAGACCTTAGGATGGCTGAGACAACCGGCTTCTAAAGGGGAAATGCTTTTGAACCTAGATCAATGGCTGAGTTACGATTTTCAGTGATGAAGATGGGACTTTCATTGTTTCTGGCGTTCCCGTAACAAATAAAGCCAATGCAGAATTCAGAATAACCCATGAAAAACAATAGAAGTACATGTTCATATGCTATCAGTTATACAAGGTGCAGAATTTCAGCAGCAGCTGCTGGTGGTGGTAGGGGGGGGGAAACCTAGCTAGTATTTGGATTTAGGTGCAAAATTGTAACTCTTGGTACACCGAAAGCACACAGTTCTGATCCTAGCCACTGTGGGTCCCTTGGTCATTTCCAGCAAGGCTCCCTCTGCTGAGTGGCACAAATCTTCCCTAAGTATAGCCATTAGGGGTTTTGAAGACATGGCTTTTTGATGGCCACACTTGCAAATCTCATCCTGTGACACCTCAGCTGTGGGATAAGAGCAATATTATTTCTCCTTCTAGCCTCCTGGCTTTGTTACCCAGATGGCAGGCTTTCTCTCTGGTTGTGGATTCATTGCACAGCGAATCCCTGTTGAGTTGCACTGCACACACACACACACACACACACACACACACTGTGCTTGGGAACTGAGCCTTGGGGGCTCATCCCCCGGCCGTGCCACCATCTTTGTTCTCTTCACAGACGAGGAGGACAGCGGGGAGGACGATGCGGACGTGGTGACTCGTGCAGCCCTGAAGCGTCAATCCCAGCAGATAGTCGAGGCCAAGACCAAGCGTCGCACCCGCTACAGAAAGAAGGATGGGAAGCTGTGACTACGTCCTGTGTAGCCCTACTTTCCCGGATCCTGCTAAGCGTCCCAAGTCCTTGGCTATTAAAAAGTGCCTCCTAGCCACTGGCCTCCTGCACAAAGCCAGTCCCACAGTTACTTTTCATCTGGTTTGTACCCCACGAAACAAGGAGTGTGGCCCCCTTGTGGATCTATTCCTTGTCCTGGTTTCCAAGAGGAGCAGGCAGGGACCCACAGTGAGCTTCGAGCGATGCATAGCTCCTGCTCCCCTGCCTTTCCCCTTCCAACTCTGTGAGAAACATGGCTTCTTCGGGGCAGAGGGGGACCAGATGACCTGGTGCTCATCATGGAGGGAAGGGAATGCCATCTGAGCTCCTTCCAAGTCAACCCAAACTCTCCTCTCTCTCTCTCTCTCTCTTTCTCTCTCCCTCCCTCTCTCCCCCCTTTCTCTCTCTCTCTCCCACACCTGTAAACACTGAGTAGAAAGGGAAAATCCCTACCATGCCCCTAGTGGGACTGGTTCTGTGCCACCCTACCATTACGTACTCAAGGCCCTATCATTACTTAGGGGGGGAAGGTCACGGGATGGTTGGATGTGGCTCCCAGCCAGTCACACTCTCTGGTGTTGTGGATTCGCCAAGTGCTATGTTTGCTGTGTATGAAGCAATAAAACCTGTTCAGGCCGAGATGCCCTTCCCCCTTCCCTGTGTCTGTGCCTCTGCTAGGGGTGGAGTGTGTTGAATTGGGGTCAGTACTTCACAGTTCAAATTAAATAGCTGTGAGGCCCAGCTAAGTAAGAGTGGCATTTCTCGTGTGGATCTCCTGGGCACAAATCAAACGTTATTCTTGACTGTTTGGCTAAACAGATCCCTGGGGGATCCAGCCTTCCTACCGTTATCAGCGATTCCACATCCAGCTTGCATGACTCTCTTCGTTGTTAACCCAGTTGCCTGTCTAGCCAATACACCACAGGTTATAAGTGATGTGGGATTCCACATCTCTCTGGGCAGAACGCTGCCGTTCCTCTTCTGATGACGAGCAAAGGGGCTGGCAGGTGGCCAGCGTGCCTTGACCTTGCCGATCCCATGACTGCAATGGGAGGCAGGGTAGCCAAGGCTGTGTTGGTTGCAAATTCCCTGTCAGGAGCAGGATGTGCAAACTCTGTTCTCTGGTGTTTCTGTTGTTTCTTTCCCCCCTTTTCTTTTTAATGTGTTATTTCCTAACTTTATGTGCCCTTCCAGTAAGACATGTGCTCTGTTTGCCCCACTGTAGGTTTCCTTGGTGCAACTGATCTCATCGCCGTTTCCCTTTCCTCCCTCTTTATAGAGAGCACTACAGGCTGAGCCTGCTGGCCAGAGGGACCTTCCATCTCCCAACAATGTGTATTATCAGAAAAGCCATCCTGTTCAGTGAGGTGGGAAATGCCAAGATTGGTTCTGGTGCCACATGACTAGTTGGGTCCTAGAGGTGAAGTCTTTTAGTGTTTACCTTGTAGGTCAGGACGCAAGTGAGGGGAGTGCCCTAACTTATAATACATTGCACTTGTCGCATCAAAAGACCTCTAGGAGGAAGGGAGAAGGAGCTAATTGAACTGTCATTATTTAACTGCTAGAGAAATCCTAGGAACCGTAGTTTAGCGCAGGAATTAAGAATACTACTCAGGACCCATCTCACTCCCCCAAGTGACACATCTTGGGTATCTTAGCAGGACTGCCTGTAGTATCAACACATTCATCAAAGGAGAGAGAAGGAAGAAGAGTGTCTTATAATTAAAACTGGACCCTAGATTTAAAGCAAAGCAAAGTGTTCTGCTTATATACCGCCCCATACCACTTCAAGTAGTCTCTGGGCGGTTTACAGTTTTAATTACAGTATTGTGGCTACACCACACCCCCCCCCCCCGGCAAGCTGGGTACTCATTTTACCGACCTCGGAAGGATGGAAGGCTGAGTCAACCATGAGCCAGCTACCAGGGACTGAACCCCAGGTCGTGAGCACAGCTTTACCTGCAGTACAGGCATGTAACCACTGCGCCACGAGGCTTTAGGTTTAAGTTGGGTTCCACATCTGAGAAGAATCAACTTTGCAATCTCTGGAAGCTCGGAAAGGGCTTTCAGCCTGTCTCCTTCCCAGAATACGCCACATTCTGTGGCCATTTAGTTCCTTGCACTTTGTTTGCATGACATCCTCCAGGTAAAATATTTAAGAAATGTGCCAAACACGTCCCTGGGCCTGTCAGAGGGGAGACACATTTGTTGTCCAGTCCTTGTCATGGATAAAGCAGAGGACAGAGTTTAATCTTTTATTTCAGAAAGGATGCCATGTCAGGGGAGATGTCTTCTTTCCCTTCCTTTATCATTTGTTGCCCACTCACCCTGTTTCTAAACCCAGTTCCAGTTGAAAAAGTTAAAAGGAAAAAAATATTTCAAGTGCTGGTATGTGACAAGGTAAGGCAAAGAAGTTGGGGACATAATTTCTCTTTACCTATGAACCAACACATGTAAAAATTACATTCCCACATATGCATAGGAACCATCTGTACAAGAGCAAACATCACATCCAATTAGACATTATTATAGACCAGCGATGGCGAACCTTTTAGAGACCGAGTGCCCAAATTGCAATTCAAAACCCACTAATTTTTTTGCAAAGTGCCAATACAGTACTTTAACCAGTATACAAGTGGCTATGAAGGGGCAATGTTGGGTGCCCACAGAAAGGGCTCTGAGTGCCACCTTTGGCACCCGTGCCATAGGTTCGTTCGCCATCACTGCTATAGACCATGGCTGTAGCCAAGGATAATGTGATGGTCTAACACTGGGAAATACCTGAAATCTTCCAAAACCCAGGTCTCCGTTTTCCTCCTGTTCTTTGCCATAGAAGACTTGGCTCCTGGAAGATCCATGGAGCATGAAGAAACACTTGTCTAAAGTGAATTCGGGAGCACAAATCACAACGTTATGAATGCATGTGTGAAGCCTGTAGAGCAGGCCTGCCCAACAGGTAGACTGTGGGCTACTGGTAGCCCATGAAGGGTTCAAAAGTAGTCCGCCAGCCATCAATAAAAAAGTGAGGGGATAAGTTCTCCACCCCTCTCTCCCCCACCCTAAGGACCACCACTGCCCCAGCAAAGTTCTGGGTCTGTCATCCCACTGTGTCAGCTGAGTGAGGCAGTTCAAGGGCCATGGGTGCATTGAAGACTGTTCCCTCCAGAACAGATTAATTGGCTTTCAATGCATTCCTATGGGAAACCGCTGCTCTACTTACAAAAGTTTTTACTTATGAGCATGTGCTCGGAACTGATAAAATTCGTAAGTGGAGGTTTGAGTGTAGTAGCCCTCAGGCACTTTGGGCTGGAAAAAGTAGATCTTGGCCTGTTCAAAGCTGAACAGCCCTGCCGTAGAGGAATTCTGATTTATATTTCCCTATCAAAATCTCAAGCAAATTCCCCATCTCGAAGCAAAGAGGGATGGAATCTCGTATTGTCCGTGTCAGCATGGATCACGAGCATGACAACGGCAACCTTTGTCGTAGCATTGTGGTGAGTTGATGGATGGGGCACAGGCTGGGGAATGCAAGTGATAAGTTGATTAAAATTTAGGGAGGACCATCGTTGGATCACTTTGTCAAGTGTGAATGGAGCTGAAAGGGTTCCTTGTGAACCTCAGATATGCGTACAACAAGTAGCCGCCCTGAATAAGACCGGTGTGTGTGTGTGTGTTGTGTCGTTACAGTTGTGACCGACTCTTTGTGACTCCATATCCATGGAGTTTTCATGGCAGGAACACTGGAGTGGTTTGTGCCAGTTCCTACTCCAGGCGCCTACAGCACCTGGTATTCCTTGAAGGTCTCCCATTCAAGTACTAACCAGGGCCGACCCTGCTTAGCTTCCGAAATCAGGCGAGATCGGATGTGCTTAGGGCATCTAAGTTGTTCATACAGTTACCCCCAAACCAGAAGAGATTTGATGGCAGGCAACAAGAACTGAATCATAGAAGAATAGAGTCAAAAGGAGTCTACAAACTCATTTGAGTCCAACCCTCTGCTCAATGCAGGAATCCAAATCAAAGCAGGTATAACAGATGGCTGTGCCCTTTTTTTTTTCTTGAGTGCCTCTGGCATCAGATCTCTCCCCACTTCCTATGGTAATTGGTTCCCTCCTTGTACTGCTCTAACAGTTCAGACGTTTTCCTGATATTCAGCCTAAACCTGAAGACAGTGCATCTGTGCAGTGGTCCGTGCAAGCTAGGAGCACATGTTGTCTCTCCCTTTCTCAGCGCAAGCATAAATAGAGTGAAATCTCCATATAACTAAAAAATCTGATTGGCACTCTCTTGTGATCAGAATACTGTGGACCCTCCTATAACAGTTTGTATAACATAAAATCTGTACAACATAAAAAAATTCCGGAGGGAGGGGAAATTTGCTTAACAGAATCGTCTATGGGGCGAATCCGTACAACATAAAAATGATCGCGATTAGGGATTACTGTTTTCAATGCATTCCTATGGGAAATGTGTATAAAGGAAAATTTGCTTAACAGAATTTCATTTGGAGTGAATTAATTCCTTTATACAAGGTACCTCTATACTGTGCTCTCTACTTCCTTTCTGATATGCTGGGAATGTATAATGAAATACTAAAATTTCTGTCAGAAGGAGACTTTTGGCTTCGCCCTTGCCTATTCCCACCGCCGCCCCCCATCCCTCCGCGCTCCCGTCCCCCAAAATCCCCGCGCCACCGGAACCCTCTCAGCCCGGCTGGAGAGCGAGCAGCGGGCAGGAAAGTTCCCTGGCAGGGCAGGAGGGAGGTTCGAGCCCGCCTTCCCTCCCTCCTCAACCCGCCCTGCCTGCCTGCCTGCCTCCCACCTCCTGCTCCATTCAACAAAGAACTACGGGCCGAGGCGGCGACCGAGGGAACCTGAGGATGGGCAAAACGGAGCTTGCCATGGTAGGGCGGCCTTGGCGGAGGGTGGGAGACCGGGCAGGCAGGGAAGGAAGGAAGGAAGGAGGGGCAAAACGAGAACGGGGACCCCAAACGACCGGTACCCCGAAAAGTTGCGAGGATGCGGGCTTTCAAGAGGCAGAAACCCAGTCTCCCCTCCTCCACCCCAAAGGTGCCCCTGCCGAATCTTTTAGCTACTGCTTGCTCCCCCCTATATAGTATACTTCCGATCGTACCCAAAAAGAGGGTTCGTTCTCTCCCCCACCCCACCCCACCCCCGCGCCCCAATCCAGTCCTTCCCAACCAGCCCGGGAGCTGCCCAGATGCGTCCGAGTCGAACGACCCCGTCGCTGGTGACGGTCGCCGCCGCGCTGCCTGAACGGGAATGGGAGGCGGCGATCCCGTGCGTTGACCTCTGGAGGCAGTGGCCGCGGGTGCTCAGTGGGGCTGGTAGGGCAGAGGGCTGGGTGTGTGCCACCCTCGGTGCCAGCTGCAGCACCAGAGAGTCAACATCCTCCTTTTGTAAAGGCAAAAAGTAAGCCTTGAGCGACTGGTTGAGAAGGAGGTGTGTGTGTGTGTGTGTGTGTGTGTGTGTGTGTGTGTGTGTGTGTGAGAGGAAGGCTGGACTTGCTTCCGAGGAATGCCCCTGTGCCCCAGGCCACGTTCAAGCTGTGTTGTGATGGTGGAGTTATTTTGCCATACATTCCCAGGGCTGCGAGAGTACTGTAGCAGGTGAAAGGCAGGAGAGAATACCTTCTGTTGAACCTGCTGGGGCTCCCTTGTGGGATCGATCTATTATAAGCCTCTGGACAAAACACAGGCATCTTGTATGGATCCCTGCTTCCCACGCAAAGCATCGCAAAGGAACTGGACCGAGAAGCAATTGGTGACCCCCAATTGGTGTCTCACTGGGATAGAACACTGAAACTGTTGGCTGCAAATTCGGCAGCTCGGCGGTTCGAATCCCGGGTGCCATGCAGCCGAGTGAGCTCCCACTGATAACCCCAGCTCCTGCCAACCTAGCAGTTCGAAAGCATGTAAATACAAGTAGACAAATAGGTCCTGCCGTAAAAAGCGGGAAGGTAAACAGTGTTCCATGCGCAGAAATGCGTTCAGCCATGCTGGCCACATAGCCACGGAGTTGCACAACACTGGCTATTTGGCTTAAAAAATGGAGAAAAGCACTGCTCCTAGAGTCGGACATGACTAGCACGCATGTGTGGGGGGAACATCAAATCAAATCAAATCAACCTTTATTGGCATTAAAATAAAATAAAACAAAACAACACAACAAGAGAAAATGAGGTACAGCATAACACAGAACCAGTGATTCTAATATATGCATTAGCTACTCAAGCCAATGAGATGGGGAATAGGGAAGTCCAGATCCTCGTGCTGCTATAATCTCAGAGGCAAAGGAGGCCACCTCATCCAGATGAGAGGTGACTTGCGTAGAGAGAAGAAACCTAAGCTTAACTAAGGGGAACATCTACCTTTACCTTTTACTGGTGTTCCTCCACCACAGTTCCCAGCATCCCTCACAATTGGTTGCTCTGACTAGAGCTAATGGAAGTTGCAGTCCAACCACACCTGGAGGAGAGCAGGTTGTCTACCCATGGGATACCGTGTACTTTGAGAAGAGAGGCTGAGGGGCTTGTAAAGAAATTGGGCGGGGAATTAGTGTTACCAAAAAGTTACTAAAGAGAGCTCCTTGATTTCTAATCAGGCATGTTCAGGTGCTTCTTATTATTAGGCCAGCAAGTTATATGGAAAGGGGTAGAAATGTGCACACACACACACGCATGCGTGCACGCGCGCGCACACACACACACACACACAAGTATGTGCCCCTGACCAGTGCAATACTAAGAACTCCCTGTCACAGGATGTGGTGATGGCATCTGGCCTGGATGCCTTCAAAAGGGGATTGGACAGATTCCTGGAGGAAAAGTCCATCACATATTACAAACCATGAGGGAGATGTGTCATCTCCAAGCTTAAAACTGGGGTACCTCAAGGACCAGATGCAGGGGAGTAGTATCAGGAGACAGATATCTAGTCTTATGCACTCCCAGACGCATCTGGTGGGGCCACTGTGAGATACAGGAAGCTGGACTAGATGGGCCTTTGGCCTGATCCAGCATGGCTCTTCTTGTGTTATGTTCTTAAGATATACATATATCTGGAAGTTGAGTCATGGCAACTAGACTTATTTTCTTGAGAGATTGAAATGTTTCACTGCTCATCCAAACAGCTTCGTCAGATTGATGACAGCTGCCATATCTCAGCTTCCAGATAAACTCATCTGGATGACTGAGAATCTTCACAGGTGAGATATACACATAGACAAATATCATCGTAAACAAAAGCAGAGTGGGATTGGGAGAGAGAAAGGTAACGAATGTAAAATGGGCTTTATTAATTGACTCCTGAACTTTGAGAACAGGGTTGTAGTGCAATGCCGTCGCTCTTTGTACCTCCAATGTTAATGTTGTGGCTTCATGATCTGCATGAAACCCATTCATTTTGCCCAGTATGATCAAAGATGGAGTGATTGCAGATTTCCTTGTATTTGTTTTTATTATCTTGTGACAAGCCTGCCAGTGAAAATAGAGCATGTTTCCAGTTGACACACACCCATGGTATTTAAGAAAAAAAAACATAAGACATGACAAAAGACACAGCTTTTAGCTTTGCACCAGGGTTGTTAAGGAGAGTTCATGTGCATGCACAGCTGTGCCCTGCTTAGCTGACAGCTCACCAGAAGGTAAGCTTTTCCTCCAGCCTGGTGCCTGGTACAGGGCAGTGTGTGTGGATGGTGGTGGTGGTGGTGGTGGTGGTGTTACATTTCCACCTCTTGCTAGACCGGTTGGGTGGCTGTGCTCAGCAAAAACATCAAAGAAGGTCAGAAGAACAAGTGGATGGGGGTGTGAAAGACAAACTTGTAGAATTCTTGTCCTTGGGTTTTGTTTGGTACCTCTTTACCCCCTTCTCTTGGTCCCCAGAGATCCACCCTTCCTGGGCTGAAAGGGAAACTTGCGCCACTGCAGGTGAAACCCTTAGATCCTATTGTGTCTCCATTTTTCACTTGGGCGGTGGAAGGAAGCCAGTGTGTGGTGTTTCCTTCAACAAAACCAAACAGTTGTCCTCCTGTGTACTGACAACAGAAGGAGCCGTTCTTGGGTTGCCTCTTTGGTGCCTCAACTCAGCAGCACAGTAGTAGGCACAAATTCTGCAGGGGAAGGAAGGTGCATCTGATATCAGCAGCAGGAAGAAGCTTCCAGAGGGCTCAGCCCTGGGGTGCAGGGAATGCATTCAGGACAGCACCTCTCCCAAAGAGAGCCAAGAGCAACACTCACAGGATGATCTGCTCCTTCTGTGATTTTGCAGTCCTAAAAGCAAACGCTTGGGTTAAAACCTCTGCCCTACAGCACATCAGCCCAACACAAGCATACCATAATAACAATGTTCACAATTAAGTTTATGAGGCTTGACAACAGTCATGGGCACAGGCCTGGAAGTCAGCTCCTCTGAACTTGTTTAATTTTAACAGCTTAGGCCCAACTTGCAAAAAAATATACCATAATCAGCTTTAACCACCCCCTTCCCTTTAAAAAAATCTACTATTCGATGCTGTTATGTTGGCCTGCTGTTTTGTTTATTTGTGTTTTTATATTATTTTCACTTTAAAGCACAGGAGCAAAGACTGGGGGGAAATGGCAACCATTTATGTGTTTGAATTCAGATCAGTATGGCTCAACTATGGGTCCATTTAGTACCATTCTGTGGTGAAATCTCCTGGGTAAAACCCAGTCACATTGGCTCCAAGAGTCCTGTGAGGTTGATTCTGTTTCATTTTTGTTAAAGAACTGCACCAGTCTCAGGGGAATTCTTGCTAGCGGAAATGCTTCCCTCAAAATTTATTATCCTACCAATTTCACAAAATTTCGACCTGACTCAGACAAACAAAGCTTCAAACGAGGGCTTGCTATAATGCTGGAATCTCATATGAACAAAACTGAAAACAGACTCACACAGCTGAGGGGCACAGGCTGTTTTCAGCTATGGACTGTGCGCTGCAATATATATCAGTCTATGTACAAGTCATCAGACGTTAAAGGTTCTTGAGCAACACTTTAAAACTGGCCCACAGCACGGAACGGAAGCTTGCTCAAAATCAAATGATCAGTATTAGACATGGGCACGACTCGGCGAAATTGTCGTTTCCGTTTCCATTTTCCGTTTCCGTTACGTAACGGAAACGGTAACGGTAACGATAATTAAGCCATCAGAACTCGAACTTGAACCGAAAAAAGAAAAATTTGGCCTGGTTTTTCGTTTTCGTTTGTGGCATCGCGCGAACGCGCAATGCGAAGCACAGAAAAAGTTTTTAAAAGTTTTTTTTAAAAAAACCCGACTCCCAGCCAAAAAAGCAGGCGAAAATATGCCTGCCTGAGGCTTTGCCACCTACCAGAGGGGTGGTTTCTGGGGGGTCCCCGGCCTTTCCCCCCCCTCTTCTCCTGTCCTGGGCTGCTTGCACCAGGCTGGGGGGGGAGGTCATCCTCGTCGTCTCGCCATGCCATGCGCTTGGGGGGGGATCCAAAATGGTGACCGCAATTTTTCTTTTGAAATTGTGGTCAAAAAACACACTAAATCACCACAGAAACATGTGAAATTTATTTATTTTAAATGCCTGAATTTTAATAGTAGCAGCAGTGGTTTTTTTATAGCAAAAAAAGTTGTATAGATTTTATTTTATTTTATTTTATTTTTTTATTTTTTTAGACCTGCCCATTTGGGCTGGGCATGGGATGGGACCATGCAGTTTTTTTGAACCATTCCACCAATGGCATGGCCAGGTTTTTACTGACACTTCTGGCAGTCGGGTGTATGGATGTGGTTGAGGGAGGAGGGCTGGCTGCTGGTGCTGGTGTGATCCGATCGAGATTGAGGAGGGAGACTGGAGGCTTTAGGATTTAAGTTAGGCAGGCAGAGAGGGAATTGAATTTAGAAAATAATTTCTTTGATTCCCTGCAGCTTTGTCTGCTGAAGGGAATAGCAGTTTATTCTTTATTTCTTCTCTGGCAGTTTGTGAGGATTTTTTTCTGATATTGGATAAAGGGGGAGGTTCGACTGGGAGTGGGAGGTGTGGATTTATTTTAAATATATATAATATACTACCATTTATTTTCTATTTTCCCAACTTCAATTTGTTTGCACACACATACATTTGGGGTGCCAGCCAAGAACAGAACCTCTATCCTTAGTGATATCCTAACTGCCCACTCGCCCGCCCGCCCGCGCCCCGCACCGCCGCCCACCCACTCGCCCGCCCGTGCCTCCCCCTGGCACTGTTGCCGCCCGCACCTCCCCCCTGCCGCCTGCCCCCCGCCCCGCCCGCCACCTAGGGCGCAAAAACACCTAGCGCTGGCCCTGATTGCGGGGCACCCCTATGCTCTGGGAAGTCAAATCGCGCTAAATCGCGGTGGAAACGACAAATGACAAACAAAATGACAATTTTTTGAAAAATTTCGCGAGAAACGGAAACGACCCGAAACGGACCCGTTCCGACAAACGAAAACTTGAAACGTCATTTTTTTCTGGTCGTGCCCATGTCTAATCAGTATTTCTGTTCTACAGAAAGGAGGCTGAGATATAAGCTGCTGACATACCACCACCACCAGCATTTCTCTTTGTTCTCTTGCATTTTGACTTTCTTTCATTAAAATTTGGGGTGTCAGAAAGCCTGCCCCAGCCAACCTTCTGCCCACTCCTGATGTAAGTATTTTAGGGGAAAGGATAGAGTTGGTTGTGACACTTAGGAGAGTAGTAAGTGTCACTGATATTCTGCATAACTGTATTTTCTTCCATAGTAGAGATTTCTAGGTTTTGTCCACAACCATGACTGGCTGAAATCCTACGGCGAGACTGACTTCTATAAAAGTGATGGAGATCCCTTTTACAGAGATCAAAAAGGGGAATTTGAAGGAGGAACTATCCAATGCTATTGGTTTATTCACTTTGCCTCTTAAATCCATTCTGACCCCATCCACTGAGAAGAGGTTTCAAGAACATGCCGTACTTTCTAGCAACCTGCAAACCCTAATCTGTTTGCCCTGTTTTCCTCTCTGGCTCTCTTCAGACACCCCTCCAACAGTGGGGTGAAGAGGTAGAAGACGGGGCCATCTACAGCATCATCCTTGAGCGAGTGAAAGCAGAGACTGTGGCCAACAGGCCTTGTCACCTGGTATGTGCCATCCATAAATAGTGGATTCCCTACCTGAATACTCAACAAGAAGTGTTAGATCTAATATGTGGAAGGCTGGTGTGCTTGGAGCTTTTATCTGAGTCATGTTTGGGCCTACAAAGGACTTTCATCACGTCCTGAAGTTTGGCAACCTCAATGTATTACACTGCATTTTTTTAAAATGTGAAGGAGCACATGTCCTTCCGGAGGTTATTGGCTTCCAAGAGTGCAACAAGCATGGCCATTGGTCTGAAATTGTCAGGGTTAGCATTGAACAACAGATGGAATGCAGTAGGTTCCCTAACCTGGATTAAATCCTCCCAAATTTATCAAAGCCAAATTAAAGCCAAGAAGACCAGATTTCCTCCCAAAAGGTTTTGTCTGATTCTAAAAATTAGATTTTAACAATCAGGCACCAGTCTTACTAAAATGAAGGGAAGCTGCACCCAAACCAATTATAATGTTTACTGTAAACTCCTGCTCAGTCTTCTGCTGAGTCCATGGATTATCATCGCTATGTTCCTTCATGTCATCTACAGAGTTTGAAAGAGGTCATTTTTGGACTCTCACCATGCTCATGCCTGGCTAGCTGTGGAATTCTGGGAACTAGAGTCCCAAAAAGCAACTTTTCCAGGGTTTCTTCCTCTGTATGTGGTTACACCACCCATACTTCACTGTGACTTTCTTTCTTTCTTTCTTTCTTTCTTTCTTCGTAATTCTAAAATTTTATATTCTACAAAAAAGACAAAATACATATAATGCTTGTCAAATGTCATGCTACATAGGTTTTAGTTATATTTATTTTACGGACCTTTCAACCCTTTATTTTTCTAATTTTACCTTTTTAAATTTATTTTCTACACTAAATTACATAAAACAAATATATTGCTTGTCTCCTGTCATGTTATCGATTCCATCACAGTTTCCCCCAACATTGAGCCCAATATAATTCATATCTTCTTTCCCTGCTTAAATGAGCACACTTATGAGATAGTAAGGAAACTCATACTTAGTTTCCTTACTATCTCATCCATATTCTATCTTTACTTAGATCTCTTTTTAATACAATCTATTCAATCTCAATGTTTAGCTCTTCAATACTAAGCAAGTTAGGATAGATTTGACTAACCATACATCTTCTATATGTCATCCACAGTATATTTACCTATTCTTCCAATGAGTGCCTAATTTCAGCTATTGTCTCTAATTCAAGTTAATACTTTGTGGGTTATTATAAAAGAATTACCTCCTGGTCTTTATGTTTCACTTTATGCATAGAAGTTCTTGTCTATACAGTAACCCCCCGCCAATCGCGGGGGTTAGGGACCCACCCCACCCACGATCCACGAAAATCTGCAGTATGCGGAAGTGGGTAGGGGGGCCTGGGGGTGGGTGGGGCGATCGCGCCCCTTTCCCTAAAGCCTCGGAGGAGCGTGGGGGGTGGCGCGGAACGACCCGATCGCCCCCGCCACCCCCTGTGCGGCTCCAAGGCCCTCTGGAGGCACCGGGGGGGGCACGGAGAGGGATGCCAGCCCTCCCCGCAGTCCTTCCACGCGGCTCCGAGACCCTCTGGAGGTGACCGGGGGGGGCACGGAGAGGGATGCCAGCCCTCCCCGCAGCCCTCCCGCGTGGTGGCATCCGGGGGGGGGCGATGGAGAGTGACGCTATCGCCCCCCTCCTCCCTCGCCCCCCCAGGCTTCTCGGAGGTGCAGGGGGTGCACGGAGCGACCAGATCCCCCCCCCCGTGGTGCAGGTACTGCGATCCTGCGATGTAGCGGGACCACGGTACCTGAACCGTGAAATAGCAGGGGGTGACTGTACCTCATTGCCACTATTCTTTAATTTATATCTCCTTTTTAATCCTTAAATATATAAATTCCATGTTTGATTTTTCCTGTTTCATCATCTTTCTAATCTCTGCATATATCAAAGCATATCAAACATGTAACACAGGCATGTCCAAACTTTGGCCCTCCCGATGTTTTGGACCACAACTCCCAGAATTCCAAGCCTGTATTTCCAATGGCAAAGGACTGTGGGAGTTGTGGTGCAAAACATCTGGAGGGCCAAAGTTTGGACATGCCTGATGTAACAGATCAGATGTCTACCTTAAGTCAACACCAAAAAGCAAGAAAAAGGAAATGCTGCTATCACATATTACATAATAATAATTCCTATTCTCTATTCTTAAAATACACTAAGCATATTTAAGTATCTTTAAGCTAATCTAACAAGTGATTGATGCCATCTATAAAGCATTAGGCCTCATTTTCTTTTATATAATATCGCTATTATAACTATATCAAATTAATATTCTGGAAATGTGATGTTTAAACTATGGAAATAAGAAAGGGTGAAAAAATAGGAGGAAAATATAAGATGACTCTTTTTTCTTTTCCTTTTTTAATACTGATGTTCTGAATAACTTTATTAGATTGTATATTGTATACTTAAAGAACAAAAATGAGGAAATATATACAGCGGTACCTTGTATAAAGGAATTAATTCGTGCCAAATGAAATTCTGTTAAGAAAATTTTCCTTTGTACAAATTTCCCATAGGAATGTATTGAAAATGGATTAATCCCTAATCACAACCGTTTTTTCTGTTGTACGGATTCGCCCCATTGCTGATTCTGTTAAACAATTTCCCCCTATCTCTGGAAATATTTTCCTTTAAGTGGATTTTCTATTAAACAAACCGCTTGTTATACAAGGGTCCACTGTAATTCCTAAGTGAGAGATTGTTTATGAGAAAAAAGATGAATACTGTATCTGTGAAAGTTCCAAGATGGAGCCTACTTATGGAAACAGTTACATTTGTGAACTATTTTTAAAAAATCTTGAAATACAGTGGTACCTTGTATAAAGGAATTAATTCGTTCCAAATGAAATTATGTTAAGCAAATTTTCCTTTATACAAATTCCCATAGGAATGCATTGAAAACAGAGTGATCCTTTTTATGTTGTACGGATTCTCCCCATAGGCAATTATGTTAAGCAAATTTCCCCTATCTCCGGAATTTTTTATGTTGTACAAATTTTATGTTATACAAGCTGTTTGTTATACAAGGGTCCACTGTAATTGCAAGGATTAGGGACAAGTCAGTTTATGGGTGCGAATCTAAAAGCAAACTGAAAGGAAAAGAAAGATCTTATAGGCAAAGATATGGTCTTCTTCTCACAAAGTAAAAGCCATTTAGAGATAAAAGAGATTTGAAATTGTGTGACTCTTATAAAAGAGAGAACATTTCTGAGAAGAAACTGTGAATTTCTTTCCTTGCTTCCTTCTGGCCAGGACGACTCCAGCACCTCTGAGTGCCCCTTTGTCCAGTATCGTACGTGCAAGAGGCGTGTGCTGAGGGCTGCCACGCTTCCCAAGCTAGTGAAGTGGCTTCTGTCAGCCAACGTGGAAGGAGACGTGGACTACATACCCAGCTTTTTGGCCACCTACCAGGCCTTTGCCACATCTGCACAGGTGTTGGAGCTGCTGCTGCCGCTGGGACCAGACAAGTGAGGCACTGAGACTGGGGATTGGGGTAGGGCAGTGTTGGTGAACCCATGGCACCGGTGCCAAAGGTGGCACTTGGAGCCCTTTCTGTGGGCACCCGGCATCACCCCTTCACAGCCACCTGTATTAAGGTTAAATTGATGTATGGGCACTTCACAAAAAAAAAATAGTAGGTTTTGAATAACAGTTTGGGCACTCGGTCTTCAAAAGGTTTGCCATCACTGGGGTAGGGTGTCATCCCATCTGACCTTTCTGTTCAGTTGAGTATCCGGCCAGTAACTGGGAGCCAAGGAAGAAAGGGTGTTAATGAGGCTGGGGAGATGGGAGGGGCCGAGGAAGTTGACCAGCATGTCTCTTCTGGCTTCAGGGCGGTCCTCCAGATCTTGGAACTCTGGCTGCAGCGTCACTCGGGGGATTTCTGGGAGCCTCCGCAGCACCAGAGCCTGCAAAAAGTCCTGGACTTCCTGCGCCAAACTGTTCCTGACTCCCCAGCATGTGCTCTGGCAGAAAGGCTGCTGCAAGCCAACAAGCAAAAGGAGGAGGAGGAAGAAGAGGAGGAGGAGGAAGAAGGGGGAAAGAGAAGGAATCTCGCATCAGTCGGGGCCAGTGGTATGGACATGTTCTACTTCTAAAGTGTGTGGAACTGGAGGTCAACTTGGTTCAAGGCTGCCCGCAAGCAAGAGGGGGAAGAGACAGGTCACAACCCTCGTACGTACAAAGCAGGGGTGGGCCGGAGGCAACCGTGGCTCTTGCGGTGTGTTGTTTTGCAACTCATTATGCTGGATAGGGATGATGGGAGATGGGAATTGCCACTAAACAACATTAGGAAGGCAGTAGGCTGTGCATGACGCCTACCAATAGCTTCTAATTTCCATTGGCTACATATTGCATGCTGGCACTTTTGCCCTCTGCATGCCACGTCTTGGGAAAGACAGGTAATCGGACGCAATTGCATCCATATCCCACAGGCCTCTATTCAACCACCGGGGAAACACACTACACATTGTTGCTCTAGGCAGGGCTATGATCTGGCCCAGTGCAGTCTTTGCGTACTGTGCTTGCCTGTTAGCTTATTAGAACAAGTATTGGCTACCCCCCCCCCCCTTTCGTATATTGGGAAGACTGTTCTGATCACACACAAGAATACAACATGGCAAGAATACAAGGTCAAAGCAACAAGTTGCAAATTCTGACTGCTCCTGTTTTTGGTGGAGTTTGGTCTCACCAGCCAGAGGAGAAGAGCGATCCAAAAGTTGCCACTTCCGTTGGGGTTGCTTATTCGTGGTTGTAATCCACGAGCAGACCAGAAGTAACGCTTGTGGATGGGCAATTCTAGCCATGGCCTAGCCCAGTGGGAGCCAATCTTTGGCACTCCAGGTGTTTTGGACCACAGCTCCCACAGTCCTTTGTCATTGGCAATCTAGGCTCGGAATTCTGGGAGGTGTGGCTCCAAACCATCTGGAGTGCCGAAGGTTCGCCACCACTGGGCTAGCCTGACTGCCTGGCAGCCTGGTCTTAACACCCTCAGAATAATCTTGCCTTGTTGCCTCGCAGGAGGAGAATCTCCAGGAACGGGCATCCCACAGATGACACGGGAGGTAGCTGAAGCAGGGGAGCTCAAGGAGGTGCCCGCCTTGTTGTCCTTCTCGGTGGATGAAGTGGCTGAGCAGCTGACCCTGATGGATGCAGTAAGTACGATCTGGAAGGCCAGAGAACTCCTGGAGTCTGTTTCCAGATCAAGGAGTTCAGATGTTAACAAATGCAAGTGCTGGAATGGTGGGTATGAGAAGCCAGGGGTCTCTGCCTTAATACAAACACATTCTCCTTTTTTGGTTGGCCTGATAAAAATAAACAAGGAGTGTGTCAGGCTCTACAGCAAATCATCTCCCCCATCGGTGCCCTCCCAATGTGTTAGGAGGCAGCTTCTATCACTGTCGCTCATTTGGGTTGGGAACGATGGGAGTTGTCATCCAATGCAACTGGAGGGTGCCAGGTTGTGGAAGGATGCCTGGCAGTCTGGCCCAATGCGGAGACCTGATGGCCTTGAGTTTTAAAAAAAGCTTGATCCCCATATTTACATGGCAGCATTGGGCTGGCATTGTTCCTCTCCCTGCTTTTCCATCTCCTTCCCCAGGATCTTTTTAGAGCCGTGAGGCCCTTTCACTGTGTGGGCTGCATCTGGTCTCAACGAGACAAGAAGGAGAACCAACACATGGCTCCCACTGTCCGTGCCACCGTGGCCCAGTTCAATTCCGTCTGCAGCTGTATCATCACATCGGTGCTTGGAGACTTGACCTTGCGTACTCCCCAACGGGCACACTTGCTAGAGAAATGGATCAGCATTGCCCAGGTATGTTGGTACAGTCTCTTTGGAGATAGGCATCGCAGGTAAGATGGGACCTCCAAGGTCAGAATGCTGACTATGTCCCAGAAATGAAGTAAAGTGGGTTTGATCTCTCATCGGCAACTGGGGATTATCCAGGTTTTGTAGCTCCCAACTAGAAGTTCAAGAGAACAGATGTTCGCTAAATTAACCTGTTTTCCATCTCCCAAAGTAATTCCTCAGAAATATCCCCAGGCATACTTGCTTCAGAAATCAGACTTGAAAAATTAAGCCCAGATTCACCTTCTAATTACCAGTTGGATTGTCAGCTGAAACAAAGCTTGCTATGTGTAGCATGTGCTGTGTCAAAGAGTTATCTTTCTTGAGGAGCATCACAATTAAAAATATGCCAAGCATCTGATTTGTCCTCGGAAAGACTCAGAAAATGGGCTTCTGTTTTTCATTTTTTTGTAACAGGCTATGTGTATTTTTCCTCCCATTGTGTGTTTGCTGCAAATGCTCTAAGCAGAAAGGATAGACATTTTGCAATTGTATAAATTTTGGATCCCCTGTGTGGTGCAGTGGATAGATGGACTAGGACTCTGGAGAACTGAGGCTGCTTTTACACGACCCCTAAAATCCGATGCAAAGGGCTCCCAGATGCGGAGCTTAAAATTGTTTTCCCACCAGCTGTGGACTTTTAAAAAAATTAAGTACGACCAGGCCCACCTAAGCGCGCCCCAGCGCATTTTACAAGTACCTGGTCTCCAGAGGTAAAAAATTTCCCGATGCGGATTGTAAAGCTGTGGATGCCGGGCTCTCCTCGCCTTCTGTTTGTTTTTTTGTCCCGCCGCCCCTTTAACAGACAGGAATCCCTATGGGGCTGCTTGATGGAGGTGAGCAGAGGTGAGGAGTAATGGAGCAATGGAGTACAGAAGTGTGGGAACACAGGAAGCAGAACAAAACCCCACAATCTCTGATCCAAATTTAAGTTGCCAGCGGATTTTAGAGGTCGTGTAAAAGCGCCCAGAGTTTAACTCCCTATTTGATTACAGAAATTCACCAGTAGAAGTAGAACGGGTAAAACCACACTCTAAATCAGTGGTTCTCCACCTGTGGGTGCCCAGATGTTCCTGGACTGCCATTTCCAGAAGTCTCCACCACTCGCTTCGCTAGAAGGGATTTCTGGGAGTTGCAGTCCAGGATCATCTGGGGACCCACAGGTGGAGAACCACTGCTCTAAATGAATCTTTTACCTACTAGATGTGGGCTGGATAAATCAAGTGTAAGGTAGATACACAGTTGCTTACAGAATCGTACTCAGGGAGTGATGATTAATGGCTCCTTCTCTAAGTGGAAGGAAGTAACAAGTGGGGTACCCGAAGTTCCAGTCCTGGGACCAGTGCTCTTCAGCATTTTCATTAATGAGTTGGACAAGGGGGTGCAGGGAAGGCTTGTCAGATTTACATGTGACACAAAATTGGGTGGAATAGCTAAAACCCTGGAAGACAGAAACAAAATTCAAAATGATCTTGATAGGCTAGAGCACTGGGCTGAAACCAACACAATGAAATTTAATAGGGGTAAGTGCAAAGCACTGCATCTAGGAAGAAGAAACCCAATGCAACGTTCCAAGATGGGGGGGACACCTGGCTCAGCAATATTACAAGTGAGAAGGATCTTGAAATTTGGGTGGATTGTAAGCTGAAAATGACCACAATGTGGCCACAAAAAGGGCAAATGCTATTTTAGGCTGCATTAACAGAAGCATATTTTCCAAATCCCCTGAGGTGCTCATCCCCCTTCTATTCAACACTGGTTAGGCTGCAGTTGAGTATTGGGTCCAGTTCTTGACACCATACTTCAAGAGAAGACTGAGAGGAGACATGATAGCAATCTTCCTTTACCTGAAGGGTCGCCACAGGGAAGAGGGCACTAATTTATTCTCAGTTGCACCTGAGGGTGTGACAAGAATCAATGGGTGGAAACTCATCAGAGGGAGAGCCATCCTGGAAATAAGAAGAAATTTCCTGACAGTAAGAGCCACTAAACAGAGGAACACTTTGTCTCGCAGTGAATGAAATTTATTCGCCAGACTTCAGCAGGGCTCTTATGGAGCTGTTGTTGTAGAAAAAAAGCTACCGTGTTTCCCCAAAAATAATGTCTTATATTAATTTTTGCTCCCAAAGATGTGCTAGGTCTTATTTTCAGGGGGTGTCTTATTTTTCCATGAAGAAGAATAAGGTACGCATTTATTGCTATCTTATTATCGGGAGACCTTATTTTCGGAGGGATGCCTAATATTTCAGCGAGAGGCAAAACTGTAAGTAGGTCTTAGTTTTGGGGGATGTCTTATTTTCAGGGAAACAGGGTAGGTGCAACAGGTGTGGTGAACTTCATTTAATCATCAAACTGGGCAACGGTCACCCAACCTCTCAACTTATATGATGACTGGGCTATTATGAAGCATACAAAAACAAGTGTCTAGATTTTGTTATAAGATATATTTCCAAAACAAAACGTGAGAGCCCAGCTGGCGTTTGGAACCAGGCATGCTAAGATGAGGAAAGAAGCTTGCAAAGACTTTGCTGGAAAAGATATTGAACAAGCAACAATATGATTTTCTGAAGGATAATAATTTATAATCACCATCATCCCCACCACAGAAATTGTCACTTTGAAGATGGTATACATGGAAATTCCCACAAGATGGCACTAAGGTCAATATTGTAAGGAACACAATAGAGTACTTTAGTAAAATAATGGTGAAAAATAACAGACGGTTACCATATGCATACATGGATATTTCAGCAAGACTCGGAAATGCAAACAGTTAGAAACCTTAAGTCATGCAACAGGAAATGAAAAGGGCAAATTGCTACAGCTGTACAGTAAAGGGAAAATAAAAGGGGAAAGAAGTGTAGGGAGGAGAGGGACTTACTAGCTCGTGAACCCAAGACTTATTTTGATGTAGCACAACATCAGTGCTCAGAACTGCCTCACCGAAATTCAAAATGAGGTTGATCCGGAGAGGAGCAAAAGTAATAAGAAGCACTTCTCTCTACTAGATGTAGAGAACTGTGTACATTGTCAAAATGTGAATTGAAACAGAGTCCAAAGATACTGAATAAGTATCAGAATGCAGTTACATTGTACCTTTTGGATTAGTTAAGCCAAAAGAACTAAAATCACTTGCCAAGTCAACATGTTTTCCCTTTGATTTTCATCCAATAGTCAAAACAGTTGAGTTGACTAATCTACCAAGTACTGCAAATGAATCAAAATCTCTTCTTGCACTTAGTTCAAAATGCCTTTTCCCCAAATTAAGGTACCCAAAGAGCATTTGATTCTTGCTCAAAATCTTCCCTGTTCATGGAAATATTTCTTATCTTTTCTACCCAAATACGAAATACCACCCTTTATCCACCCAAGCGATGCCGGGACCTACGAAATTTCTCCTCGTTGCATGCCATCCTCTCTGCACTACAATCCAACTCTGTCTATCGCCTTAAGCGGACCTGGGCTGCTGTCAACAGGTAAGGTTCAGGAGGGCATGCAAATAACCAAGTCAGTGGATGGGAGAAAGATGCTGGATCATCCTGTGTTAGGCTTCTTCTGTAATACTGGCTGATATGGCGCTCCCAGCACCGCTTTTTGATAAGAGGCCAAAAGAGGGTGACAGGCTAAATTGTATGAAGAATGACTAAAAGAGATGGGCATGTTTAGCCTGACCAAGACAAGACTGAGGGGAGGCATGATGACAGTCTCTCAGTACCTGAAGGGTTGCCACAGGGAAGAGGGCACTAATTTATTCTCAGTTGCACCGGAGGGTGTGACAAGGACCAATTGGTGGAAACTCATCTGAGGGAGAGCCCACCTAGAAATAAGGAGAAATTTCCTGACAGCGAGAGCCATTTAACTGTGGAACAGCTTGCCTCCTGATGTTGTGGGCACCCCGTCACTAGAGATTTTCAAGAAAAGATTGGACAGTTGTCTGTCACGGATGGTATGAGGTCTCCTGCCTTAGGCAGGGGGTTAAACTAGAAGACCTCCAAGGTCCCTTCCAACCCTACAAGCAGGGCCAGCGCTAGGGTTTTCTGCGCCCTAGGCGAGGGGTGGGGGCGGGCGTTGGGGGGGGTGTCGACGTCGGCGGGGTGTTGGCGGGGGGCAGGGGGCAGCGATGGCGTCGGTGTCGGCGGGTGGGCGTTGGCAGCGTCGGCGGTAGGGGTGCCGGGCGTCGGTGGGGGGCTGGGGGAGGAGCGGTGGACGGGCGGGCGGCGGTGGTGGTGGCGGGGTGGCGGGTGGGTGGGCGACAGCGGCAGGGGGCGGGCGGCTTGGTGGCTGGTGACGGGCAGTGGGGAGACGGATGGCAGGGGCCGGCGGCGGCGGGGGAACGGGGGGTAGCAGGCTGGCCAGCACCCCCTGTCCATTTTGGAGCCCTAGGCAACTGCCTAGTACGCCTTAATGGACGTGCCAGCCCTGCCTACAAGGATTCCATGATTCAGTTCTATGATTTCAGGATCTTCCCCCAGGCAACTGAGGGGACCAGTTGAGTGAGAAACTGCTCCCACACCTTGAGCTTTTGCCAGGTTTGATCTGGCTGACCCTTTGGCCTAACTCAGTGTCAGGTCACTCCATAAATCGAGCCCAGCAGTGGTATGAGAGCTGCATCTTGAGGCTGATGTCTAGGGCAGTTTCTTAGTGTGGTGGAAGGGCAGGTGCATCTCCAGAGAGGGCAATGGAAGCCAAGGCAAACAGACTTGGTCTCAAGCAATGCCCACTGGATCATATCCTGGAAGCTGTGGCATTCTTATGTCCCCCCCCCCCCCAAATTTTCATTCTTTTAAAACACATCCGAGTCAAGAGAGTAAGGCAGGTGTGTGCATAATTACAGATCCTCAATTTATGTTGACATTTTTAAATGACCATTTTTAACAACCAAATGGTGTGCAGCAGGAAGCAGAAATGGAGTCAGTTTTGTATCAGTAGTCATAATAAATAGTACCATGCTTAGAGTTAATTTAAAATATGAAACTACACGGGAGCATTTATTTGTTTTTCATTTATTTATTTTTTGAACTAATATACCAGGGTAGCAAACACAGTTGTAAAATCTGGGGTGGTGGCAGGGGGAGAAGGAGGAAAAAATAACCACACACTTGACCATCTGAAGTAAATGGGTCTCTTGGCGGAGAGGGGCCTAAGACAGCGAACTCAAGGTTGTAAAATGGCTCAGCAGAACCACTGACTCAATCCTGATTTTCCCACAGGGAGTCTCGGAGCACTTTTCGAAAACTCTCCCAGATCTTTTCTGAAGATAATAATTACTTGAACTGCCGGGAAATCCTGATGCAGGTAGCAAAATTGTCTTCTGAGAGGTGTCAAGAACAGTGGTGTGTGTGTGTGTGTGTGTGTGTGTGTGTGTGCACCCATGGGGATGTGACAAGATATTAGAGATTGTGCTCCCTAAGAAATCATTAGTATGCCTTATCAAACCAGGTTGAGAAGCCTTTGTCCCATCAGATTTCAACACCCAGAAGCCCTGGCCGGCATGGCTGATAGTAAGGGATTGTGGGATTTGTAGTGTAAAGTACAGTACTTGAGGGCCCAAAGGTTCCTCACACGAACTGCAGATAGCAATAGAGACAAGGGCCACTGAGGCTGCCAGAAAGTGACAGGGTTTCATCTATTTGGTGCTGAAATCTCTTTTAATTGGTTCAACATATTCTAATTTAATTCCTTAAGAGATACAGTACAGTATATCCATTTTTGGCATGCATTTATTTATGCCATATGAAACTAGTGAATTCTGCTTTGGAGTAACACAGTGTTAAAGCTGTTGTTCTTATTGTTTGTGGTTATGTACCCCAGTCTGACCCATCCAGATTGCTAAATAGATTATTTCTTGCTAAAACTTTCTCTGTGGTGTTTAAACAGGTTTTTAAGGGTTTAAATTAAATAAGTAATTGTTAAATTAATCACTTATTTTTTGGAATTTGTTTGATTGTCCAGGGTTTATAAAAGAGTTGAAGGAGCCATTCTTTTGTGTTTTGCCCAAAATGTTTAACTTGCTTGATATCACTGAATCCCAACTCTTTGTCATACTTACATATTCTCATCGTTTCCTATATTTCTGCCAATGTGAAGGCACTAGAAATTTCATCAGATTCACTCCAAACACCATTGTGATATTTGCTTTTTTTAAATGTATTGATTGGTCTTCCCTGCCAGGAGGACTTGGTGTGCTGTTTGGTTGGGGTTTATATTTGCACACATTGTCCTTTTGTTTAGATCACAGTTCAACCTTTTCAGTCGTCTCCAAGCTTTCTGGCTGCTTTTTGACGCATGAAACTCTGTTATACAGTAGTGTCTATCCTGTGAGTTCTTTTTGTTTTTGCAGGAGTCAGGGTGAAATTTCTCCCAGCTTTTACTCAGTGTTCATTAAAGGGATTTTCTTTGAACTATGAAATGGAGTCTAAGTACTGGACTTGCATTTCTGGAATGAGACCTGGGATGTAGCTGATCCAGCACCCTCTAGCAGATACTAATATGTAAGATGTAAGGGTGTGAAGTTTCAAACAGGGGCATCACCGGTTCAGAGTTAAAATGTGAAAACTGGAACAAATGTTTATTAACATCTTCTGTATTTTTATTATCAACCAATACTTGTACATTTCTTCACATTTACTTCCAATAGAGATAGAATTTTTAAACTCAAACATATTGGGATTTTTTTAACAGTTTATTTATGATATTCTAATGTAGGATGGCTTAACCCCTCCCATAGCATTGAGTCCCACAACATGGGTGTTTTGCCCATTGAGCCACATGATTTTCTGGTTTGGTTAATTTCCATCTCGCCTGTGCTGTTTCACAATTACCAGGCCATGACACAGGTGTCACCTGAACTGACCAGATAAATGGTTCCATCCCTCCAACCTCCTTACAGCCTCTTGTCTGTCTGAGTACTAATGTCTTTCAACTGCCTACTTTCCTTTAGCTGCCACTCACTCCCCTTGTGCCACCCGTCCTCTTCCGAGCTGTCAATCACCCAGAATGCTTCTTCCACAAACCCTGACTCTTCCACCTTTCCTCTACTAACTTTCATGCCCTTAATTTCTTCTATTAACATTTATTTATTTATTTATTTATTTATTTATTTACTGCCCAACTTTCCAAAAGAACAATTTCTCTTTGTTTCTTTATTTTCTTCTATTTTCTTGATTTCAGACGGCACACTTCTTATTGATTCCCTTCCCCCTCCTGTTTTCCCTCACACACACCCCTTTCAAGTGGGCCATTAGGGAATCCATTTCCTGAGACCATATACCCTGCCGGGAGAAATAATCAACATTAGCATGTAATTTCACCTTTCTATATTTAACCACGAATGAAAATAGTTGTAAACTTAAATACCAACAGGTCAGCCTTGGATTTATTTCCTTTATCCTATTCAACCATACTAAAGGAGCATGATTGGTTATCAAAGTAAAAGGTGAACCCAATAAATAATATTTCAAAGACTGAATACCCCTTTTGACAGCTAAAGCTTCTTTCTCGATGGTAGCATACCTTTGTTCCCTTGGATTTAATTTTCAACTCAAATATAATATCAGATGTTCTACGTCATCTTTCTCCTGGGCTAAAATAGCTCCAACCCCTCTTTCTGAAGTGTCAGTTTGCACCGGAAATGGCAATGAAAAATTGGGCACGCAAAGAACAGGTTGGGAACATAACTTCTCCTTCAAACAGTCAAAGGCAGCTTGTTCCTTCTCACCCCAATGCACCCATCTAGGCAATTTTTTCCTAGTTAAGTCTTTCAACGGTGTGGCAATCTCAGCAAAATTTTGTATAAATTGATGATAATACTCAGCTAGCCCTAAAAATTGTTGAACTTCTTTTTTAGTTTTTGGTCTAATCCAATCTGAAAGTTTATCAACTTTATCTTGCAATGAATAAATTTTACCTTGCCCAACCTTAAACCCTAAAAACTTCGACTTGAGCAATTTTAGACTTTGCAGGATTTACTTTTAATTTAGCTTTTTGTAACTCCAGTAACATGGCTCTTAATTGATTTAAGTGTTCTTCCCAACTATTGCTATATATTATGACATCATCAATATATGCCACTTCAAATTTCTAACAGGTTATAATATAGTACTTTATCCAACAATCTTTGAAACATGGCAGAAGCTCCATGTAAACCAAAAGGCATTTTTGTAAAATGATACAAGCTCATGGGAATCCTGAAAACAGTTTTTTCTTTATATTCCTCCCTTAAGGAACTTACCAATAAACCTTCATTAAATCCAACGAACTTAAACATTTAGCCTCCCTTAGCTTATCTAATAAATTATCAATCTGAGTCATAGGGTAGGCATCAAATTTTGAAATTGCATTGAATTGGCAAAAATCTATACAAAATCTTAGACTCCCATCTAGCTTAGGAACCACCACTGGATAACTTCTCCATCGACTGATAAATGGTTCTATCACTCCTAACTCTAACATCTTTTTTTATTTCTTCCTCTATTACTGGAATCAAGTGTCTCGGCCGTTTCCTCCCTTGATCTTTCATTATCTTTCCTTCCATTACTTTGATTTTATGTTCTACTAAGGTGGTTTTTCCTGGTTTTGTCAAAAAAAATATTTAAATTCCTTCCCTAATTAATTACTTGATTTACTTGTTCTTTGGTCAAATCTTGACAAATCTTAACCCCTTCAATTTCATTACTTATTTCGTTTACATCAGGGCCTAAGTCTAACTCTTCTATGTCTACAAAAAAACTCTTTCTTTCCATTCTTTTAGTAAGTTCACATGGTAAATTCCTGTCTTTCTCTGTCTATCCAGCATCTCAATTTTGTAACCCACATCATTAGCTTTTCTTATTACCTTGTACAGACCTTGCCACTTTGTCAATAACTTTGCTCCTTCCAAACTCTCTGTCCTTCATGAAATTCTCTCACTTTCACTTTCCTATTGTATCTTTGTTTTTGCATCCTTTGTACATTCTTTAATTTTTCATGAGCTATTTCATATGCTGTTTTCAGATGATCTCTCATTTCCAACACATATTGTAAAGTTGTTCCTGCTTCATCTTTATCACTCTCCCACTTTTCTTTCAGCAAGTCTAAAATTCCTCAAGGATTTCTCCCATATAACAATTTGAAAGGAGAAAAGCCTGCAGAAGATTGGGGTACCTCTCTTATTACAAACATCATGGGAACCAGCATCAGATGCCATTTTCTGGGATTATCTATTATTAATTTTTTAAACATTCCTTTTAAATGTTTTATTAAACCTTTCCATGAAACCATTGGTCTGTGGATGATACACAGTTGTTTTCATAGGTTTCACATCTAAAATTTCCCACATCTGTTTAATCGTCATACTTATAAAATTACTGCCTTGATCAGTAATTATTTCCTAAGGGAATCCTAGCCTAGTAAATTTTTGTAATAACTCACGAGCTAACACATTAGCTGAGGTAGATCTCAACGGCACAGCCTCAGGATATCGAGTTGAATAATCTACTACCACTAACACATACATGTGACCACTCGAAGATTTGGGCATAGGGCTGACTATATCCATACCAATTCTATCAAAAGGTTTATCTACGATAGTCATGGAAATTAATTTAGCCCGAAGAGAAGGTTTCCTTTGAGTTAGCTGACGTTCCTTACAAGTTTGACAAAATTTAATGTCCCTTTTTATTCCCAGCCACCAAAATCTTTGTGAAATCCTGTCTACCATTTTTTCTACTGATAAATGCCAGCTAAAGGGATATCATTCGACAATATCATTATTTCACTTCTCCATTTCTGTGGTATCAGTAAT
This sequence comes from Phrynocephalus versicolor, assembly GCA_023846285.1. Taxonomy (NCBI): domain Eukaryota; kingdom Metazoa; phylum Chordata; class Lepidosauria; order Squamata; family Agamidae; genus Phrynocephalus; species Phrynocephalus versicolor. Next base: position 562,059 of record JAHTLZ010000198.1, on the reverse strand, counting down.
TTAGCATTACCTTCAGCATTGATATAATATAGCAACCCATCTCTCAATTAATAGCTATCTTTACCCTTGGAAATATCTCCATCCCTTTAAACATATTCTCTAAATGTTTGCAAACTTTCATCATTTTGTTACAAAAATCTTACCCTCTCACAAGAAGCTTGACAGATTTCCTTGCTCATCTTTGGTATCTCAGGTACCATACTGTTATACATCACCTCCTGTATTTGCATAAGATGGTTAATATTTCTCCAGTCGTGACCAATTAACATTTCCTTAGCTAAAGTCAGCACTATGCCAACAATCATTCATTGAGAAATGCCTTTAATATCTATATTTGTCCATACAGTAGCATAAGACCTCATATCCCCATGAATACATTTAACTTTTACATCTTCCTTAGGTTCAACACCTTTAAGTGATCTTACTAGTGTTTTTGTACACCCTGTATCAATTAAAGCTTTCTTAGGTTTGCCATTAACATAAGCACTTACTTCCCACTTCCCATGTGTTTTAAATTCATTAACCCCCCTTTCCAGTTTCATTCCCGGCCCAAGAACATTCCAGTTTATGGCAATTCTTTTTAAAATGTTGGGAGGAACCACAATTAAAACATACAGGCTTAGCTTTCTCCCATGCTTTCCAACCAGCTACATTCTCCAGTCCCCAAATCAATGGCTGGTTCTGACGCGAAGGTGAAATCAGAGGTGCCAAGCCTCATTCGTTTTTCTCCGTTCTTTAATCTGCTGAGTTCAAAGTTATGGGAGCTCCGAAAGAAGGTCCAGTTTTATCAGTAAACTTCAAAACTGTTTACGATAAGGTTCAGGGATTAAATTTAAAGTTAACAATATAGCCTTTCATATTGTATAGCCTCCTTTGAATACAGAGAATCTACAATTTCTTGTAATGTACCGATCAAGCAGGGAGTTAATATTAATGCCCATTGTTCTTCTGGCCAATTCGCAGCTTTAGCAACCCTCTTGAAGGTATTGGGGTAAGCCTCAATATCATCTTCGGCCATCATTTTCTGTAACTTAACTGGTGTTGGATTTGTGACCCATGTATTTTTATTCCCTCTGTCTGTTCGTTCTCCATTTCTCATATTATTCTTGGCTTCTCTATTTATTAAATGTTTCATAAGAATCTTAGTCTGTTCAGATAATGCCTCAATCAATTTTTTGTCTCTCAAAAGCTCGATTACACCAGTCAAGTTCAATACTGACTGGACTTGGAACCGCTCCACATTGGGCGCCATTTTGTGAAGGTTCAAACAGCGGCATCACCGGTTCCAAGTTAAAATGACGATTTTCCACTTCATTGTGTAAAAATTGGAACAAACGTTTATTAACATCTTCTGTATTTTTATTATCAACCAAGATTTGTACACCACTCAGTACAGGCAATATTTCTTCACGTTTACTTCCAATAAAAATAGAATTTTTAAACTCAAACATATTGGGAATTGTTTCTTTAACAGTTTATTTACGATATTCTAATGTAGGATCACAGAACCCCTCCCGTAGCATTGAGTCCCACAACATGGGTGTTTGGACCATTGAGCCACATGATTTTCTGGTTTGGTTAATTTCCATCTCGCCTGTGCTGTTTCACAATTACCAGGCCATGACATAGGTTTCACCTGAACCGACCAGGTAAACAGTTCCATCCCTCTTGATCCTATTCTCTCTACCTGACCTCCTTCAGCCTCTTGTCTGTCTGAGTGCTAACATCTTTCAACTGCCTACTTTCCTTTAACTGCCGCTCACTCTCCACATGCCACCCGTCCTCCTCTGAGCTGTCAATCATGCAGAATGATTCTTTCACAGACCCTGACTCTTCCACCATTCCTCTACTAACCATGCCATCTATTCCTTCTATTAACTCAACATTTCTCTTTGTTTCTTTATTTTCTTCAATTTTCTTGCTTCCAGATGGCACACTTCTTATTGATTTATCTTCCTCCTGTTTTTCCTCACAAAGGGGCAGAGCAGGGAGTAGAGAAGGACCAAGTTGGTGCATATAGTTCTACTGCTTTTGGGAAGTGAGGGAGAATTTTCTTCTGTCTTTCTAAAATCAACCAACCTATTTCATAGTTTCCAATTAAGCCAACAGCCTGATCCACAGTCTAATGTGCAGATTGGATTTTTAAAAATTGTTCTTTCTGTATTTTGCCATTTGGGTTCTTGGCTCCAAAATGGCATATAAAAATATGTATATTGGGCAAGCAGCATACAAAAATTCTTGTATTTCAGAAAACTTCACACAGAATGTATACATTAGAGAATGATGAGTTTTGACATAAATGTGTATTTTGTACATTAAAAAGCCCATCACAGATTGATATGGAAATTGGATGGCCTTTCCAGCTACTATGTTGTGATTTAACAAGCCAGGAGCTGAATGCTTGAATGCTGTGCAATATTTAATTTTCTGTAGCATTAGTGCCTTTCCAATTATACAGTTTACATCCTTTTATTCTCTATTTTATTATATATCTGTATTGCTTACTTTTAAGCCCTCTTCTTCTCTTCTCCACCTTTATGAGAATTTTTTTTTTAAAAAATCCCTTTCTGACCCTGGAGATCAAAAACTGGACCCTGAACTTAAAAGCCTCTGTAATGCTATATTTTACCTAGAGCCTTTCTCCATGAGGAAGTCAGCCTGTGTCTGGGCTGTACCATTTCATATATGGAGGGAAATATTATTGAATGCCCTTCCAAATAATGGATATAAAAGATAGAAGCAGGTGGCAGGGAAACTGTTCCTTCATCCATCTCCGTGTCAGACTAGTTTTCCATGTGCAAAGAGATTTCATTTCATTAGGGAATATTTCATTACATGTTCCCCACCACTAGTGAAAACAAAGGTGGCTAAGGGTTTAAATACACATTCCCGTAGAGCAGTGGTCACCAACCTTGGGGCCCCCAAATGTTTTGGACTAACATTTTAAGAAATCTTGACCACTAGCTGTGCCAGTCAGGATTTCTTGGAGCTGTACTCCAAGAACATCAGGCACCGGAATCAGATGACCCCCTTTTGCAGGTTTAGGCTGTGTTAAGTGACATATTTTACATGTTTTGCAGTAGTTTTCTATGTCTGATCTTAAGCCAGGACACCAGAATCTCAGTTCAATCCTAGGAATCATTTTATCTGTGGCCAGATGTCCAGCAATTGGTAAATCATGTGATAGTGCCAAAATATTGTTTCTCTACCCATATGGTACGACTAATTTGTCAGAGCCGTGTTTATCAATATAATATATCAGACCTTGGCGCATTTCAAACCCCACTTCCCCTATGGGAATACTGCCTTCATTTTTTACTTGTTGTATAATTTCAAGTAAGGTGTCATCTTCTTGTTGCCATAATCTCACCCAATCGCGTCTGGCGTCGATCATCTCTTTCCATTTGTAATCATCAGAGGGGTCCATCACACAGCACATGCCTTCCTGTATCGACATTAAATGGTTAAGTTCTTGCCAGTCTCGTCCTAGAAGCATTTCTTTTGCCAGAGATGGCACAATACCTACTTTAAGACGGTGAGTGATACCTGATACGGTGATATTGGCCCACATAGTATGATACCTTTTTGCATCCCCATGAATACATTGTATCACTATGTAATCTCGCAACGGTATCCCTTGCAACGTTTTTACCAAAGTTTGGCCACACCCCGTATCAATCAATGACCTCTTTTCCTCCCCATTAACCAGTGCCTTAACCTCCCATCCATTATAATTTTGTCCACAGTCTTTTTCCGAGGTCCCTTCAGGTGCTGCTGCCCATGCACAGTCTCGATATGGGCATTCTCTGCGGAAATGAGACGTGGAGCCGCATATAAAACAAGATAATTTTTTATCTTTGTTTACGTGAGTTATCGTTGTTATGGGTTTGTCCGTCTGTCCCCCAAGTGCTGGTCGTGGAGTTTTTGTCATTGTTGTAGGTTCCATCTTGTTTGAAACGCCTTCCTTGAAATTGCCGGCGTTCATGCCTCGTGGTCTGTCTCGTCCGATTGACGTCATCAACTTGTCGCGCTGTTTTTCCGTCGGTGGTATCTTGCAAGACGAGTATGGGTGGTCATTATTATTACCGTAATTTTCTAATAGTTGTATCACCTCTTCTAACGAGTTTGGCTTATTGCGACGTACCCAGTTGTTTACAGAAATGCTGGCAGTAGTGAGTAACTGTTCTATAACAATTTCGTCAATGGCTTCCGCAAAGGTACGTGTGCCTGGTTGTAGCCATTTTATCACGTTAGCCTTCATCCGTTGAGCTAAAGGTCTAGGGTGTATACCGGTTTGTAATCTGAGATCCCTAAATTTCTTTATATATGCTTCTGCAGATATATTATAAGTCAGTAAAATAGTCTTTTTTACGGTAGCATAATCACAAGCGTCTTCCGGTCCCAGCGAGTCTACGATGCTTTTCAGGTCTCCCGTTAACCCCTGAGTTAATATAAGTGCCCATTGTTCTTTGGGCCATTTTGCAGCTGTAGCGAGACGTTCAAAGGTGTTAATATAAGCTTCGATGTCGTCAGTGTCTCCCATTTTTTGTATTTTTGTAGGAAAAAGTGTTGAGGAGATTTTGGTTTGTTCTCTGGTGTTCATCCGGGCTTCGATTTCTTTATCTCGCTGTTCGATATGTCGGATGAGGTATCTTGTTTGTTCGGATAGCATTTCCATTACTCTATCTTGTCTTTGAAGAGTTTGTTTTAGCCATAAATTTTCATTTGCTGTATCGGGTGAAAGGTTTTGAACACGTTGGGCACCAATTTGTGAGGTTTCGCCTTCAATATCGTTTGATTTGATGGATGAATCACATGCGGACAAATGAGGCTCTTGCAAAATAAACGTATTTTTATTTAACATATCAACTCCAGACTTTGCTTTTCCTTTCTTGTTACATTCTCTATCAACAGGGGTTAAAACGCGGATATCAAAACTGGGTTCAGAACAATTCTCCAACAATATATTAGTATCCGTTGGGTTCACGTTTCTTACTTGCATGAAGTTTTCGCCTGCATGGCTAGGGGACCCCCGCAACTGTTCCCACAGCAATGGTGTTGAACATTTTGGGGTTGACTTCATCCCCAACCGGGTATCCATCCCACCGGATTAGGAAGTGTGTTTCCTTTTCTTTCTTTTTGATCTTGGTTAGGAATTCCCATAGGAAATCTAGGGATTCCCTCTGGGGTAGGAATTGGGAGACCCGTATCCACCTTCCTTAACACCTCCGTCTTCCTCGGCACCCCTTCTCTAACGTCCCTAACCATTCTTATCTCCCGCACGACTCCTCGCTCCCCCCATTCCTCTCTTCCCATCTCGAGCCACTCCATTTGCACAATAGCTTCTCTAAGCAATATTCTACTCATTCTATTCTCCGTTTGTGTGCCTACTTTCTTAACCACTTTTTCTAGATCTCTGTTGACCTGTACTCCAATATGCCAATATCTCCCTACCGACATATCTCCATATCTTCCTCCAACTTGCATCATTTTGTCCTTTCCCATGTATTTCCAATCTTCTGTTTGTATACCCCTCTCTCTTACTACTTTTGGCTCTCCATCCCACCTTTCTGTTTGGGTATATATATCTTTCACATCTATATTTATTCCTTCCATCTCCTCTTTCAATATTTCCCACGTCACCTCTCTTTTCACCACTGCTAGGAAACCCTCAATAATCTTGGACGGTTTGATTCTCTCCCCCAGTTCTCTTCTATTTCTTTCTTCTCCAGTCCCCACATCCTCCAAATATCTGATGTCCTGCTCTTCCTCTTGGTTTCCTTGGTCATTTGATTCTTCCTTGTCCTGTTTCTCTTGTTTCTCAGCGGACGAGCCCACTTCTGTCATTTCACAGATACATAACTGGAGTTGCCTGATTTAGTTACGGTGCAGTTAAGGGTTTTCAGATTGGGGGGGGGGTGTCGAAGAGACTGCAAATGAGTGTTGTTCCATCTTTCCTCATAGCACCATTTTCTGAGTCAAAATCAACCTGCAAATCTGCCATGTCTCCTGCAGAAGGAAAACAAACTAATAGTTCCCCCTATGAGGTGAATAATCAGGGGACAATTTTGATCACATAGTGATGGTACAGTGGACATGGGAAAGATTTAAACAGCCCCTCTACTTGCTGTTTCTCTGAGGATATTGGCAGCTCCCCATCCTTTTCAGTCGATAACGACCGTGTTAAATTCCTGCTGCAAACCTCTTAGGTATGAATGAAGACATCTGGGCCAATACTTTGGGCATGTTATGTTTTTCACTCTTGAATGGTAGCTTCCAGACTCTCTCAAACAACACAATAAGGCAGTTACTTCACGTCCGTCTTTGTTCCAATGACTAGTTTTGTACTGTGACAGCATTGGTCACAATCACATGGTTTTGTCCCTGTTTCAGTGTTCCCATGGTCATGATAACTTGTCTCGGGACAAGTGTTACCTCATGGTTTTGTACCGTGACAAACACTGAATTTGTCTAACTTCTCTTTTCCTTTTTTTTGGGGGGGGGACTTAAAATATTTTTTGATATTCGCTTCTGAAAAGTCAACAAACAAACAAACCCAGATACAGTTTTCTGAGATCAACAAATGTTTTGTTGCATGACAGTCATATGGTGTCTTGTCTCGGAACAGAAAGCGGGAACAAAGAGTGACAAGGGAAAACGCTACCCCAGCACCAGGTACAGTATTGTCACGCTTAGCACCTGTTCCGGGGTTGTGGTTGAGACAAATTTCAGTAGTTGCGCGACGGACGTGAAGTAACTTTTTTTGTACCACTCCTAAGCGCAACACTAACAGAGACAAAAGGGACGTGAAGTAACCACCTAAGTTGACCTGGGAATTCTGTAATTCTTAACTTTGTTAAGTGTTTCACAATAGGGTCCCCTTGGTGGTTCTTGGAATTTTAGTAGAAACATGGAGGAACCTGAATTCCATCCACCACAGTCTAGCTTTACCTCTGCTCAGTAGGTGTGGCTTCAGAGCATTTTGATCAAGGAGTTCAGTTCACCTTCTCACCCGTCTGCTTCTCCTTTACAGGAAGGAGGAAGCCAGAGTCCTTGTGACGGACAAAGCAGCCCTCCAATACCAGCTGGGTCATCCCTGCTGCTCAGACCTCAGCTGAGGCCTGTGGTGAGAATCTGTCCCTTCTTCCTGGTTGTAGCCAGATGGGCTTTTACTCCAGACTTAAAAGAATGATGGAACAAAAGATTTCCCAGGTGGAGGCAAGAAAGACCAGTTCAAGTTCTCCCCAGGCATATTAACTTGAGAAAATTAAATTCCCAACAAAGATACAGCCTCAGTCCAGGTTAATATAGTCCACACTTTCTCCAAACATGGGGAATGTGAAGAAGATTCCACTGAAAACATTTCAAATTCTACATACATTAAGAACATAAGAACATAAGAAGAGCCATACTGGATCAGGCCAAAGGCCCATCTAGTCCAGCTTCCTGTATCTCACAGTGGCCCCACCAGATGCATTTGGGAGCGCATGAGACTAGATATCTGTCTCCTGATACCACTCCCCTGCATCTGGCCCTTGAAGTACCCTGGTTTTAAGCCTGGAGATTACACATCTCCATCATGGTTTGTAACCTGGGATGGACTTTTCCTCCAGGAATCTGTCCAATCCCCTTTTGAAGGCATCCAGGCCAGATGCCATCACCACATCCTGTGGCAGGGAGTTCCATAGACTAACAACGCGCTGGGTGAAAAACTATTTTCTTTTGTCTGTTCTTACTCTCCCAGCCCTCAATTTGAGTGGATGTCCCCTAGTTCTGGTATTTTGTGAGAGGCAGAAGAACTTCCCTCTATCCACTTTACTCATGCCCTGCATTATTTTGTATGTTTCAGTCATATCCCCCCTCAGGCGCCTTTTTTCCAGACTAAAGAGCCCCAAATGTTTTAGCCTTTCCTCATAAGGGAGGTGCCCCAGCCCAGTAATCATTTTAGTCACTCTCTTCTGCACCTTTTCCAGTTCCACTATGTCTTTCTTGAGATGTGGTGACCAGAATTGTACACAATACTCCAGGTGCGGCTTTACTATTGTTTTGTATAATGGCATTATTATGTTGGCTGTTTTATTTTCAATCCCTTTTTTGATAATCCCTAGCATGGACTTGGCCTTCTTCACAGCTGCCACACATTGGGGAGACACCTTGATGGAGCTGTCCACCAACACACCAAGATCTCTTTCCTGATCTGTCACGGATAACTCAGAGCCCATGAGTTGATAGATAAAGTGTTGATTTTTTGCCCCAATATGCATTACTTTACATTTGGCAACATTAAAACACATTTGCCATTTTGTAGCCCATTCCCCCAGTTTGGAGAAATCCTTCTGGAGCTCTTCACAATCTTCTCTGGTTTTTACCACACGGAAAAGTTTTGTGTCATCTGCAAACTTGGCCACCTCAGTGCTTATCCCTGTTTCCAGGTCATTTATGAACAGATTGAAGAGCACCGGTCCCAAGACAGATCCCTGGGGCACACCGCTTTTCACCTCACTCCATTGTGAAAATTTCCCATTGACACCTACTCTTTGTTTCCTGGATCTCAACCAGTTCTCAATCCATAAGACGACCTGCCCTCTTATCCCCTGACTGTGCAATTTTCTCAGCAGCCTTTGGTGAGGGACTGTGTCAAAAGCCTTTTGAAAATCCAGATAGACTATATCCACCGGTTCACCCAAATCTACATGCCTGTTGACCTTTTCAAAAAATTCTAAGAGATTTGTCAGACAAGACTTTCCCTTGCAGAAGCCATGCTGATTTTCTCTCAGCAAGGTTTGTTCTTTTATGTGTTTTAAGATTTTCTCTTGGATGAGGCTTTCCACCATCTTCCCTGGGACAGATGTGAGGCTAACTGGCCTGTAGTTTCCCGGGTCCCCCCTCCTTCCTTTTTTAAAAATTGGTGTGACATCTGCTATCCTCCAGTCCCCCGGCACTGTGGCCGTTTTAAGAGACAAGTTGCATTGGGTAATCAAAGATGACTCAGAGTCTCTGAAGAAAAGTGAGTGAAAACACACAAAATCATTATCCACTGGCTCAGAACCTAAGGAGATAAACAAGTGATACAGACCCTAAACTGTGGAAACTAAAAAAATTCTCTTTACCACACCACAAGCTAGTACAGGTCTATATAGAAATACGTCCCCTTCAGTTCAGTGGAGCTTACTCCCAGATCAGGGAAGAGAGGATTGCAACTTTAGGGTATCTCTACACGAGCCAAGTTTCAACTTTATTAATTTAGTACCCACCACTGTAATTTGCCTCTTTAGTTTGGTCATCATACTGGGCCCTATTCCAAACTTGCTCTCTTCTTTCAGAGGAATTGGAATTGGCTCTGAAATTAGGATTTTACAGAAGACGAGAAGTCATTGCAGCGGTTCCTTTTAATATCTAGCAGTGCTAAAATTGGCAAAGGTTTTGCAACTGCTAGTTTCTGCCTCTCCTTTCCTAGTGCTAGCAAGATCTTATATTTTCTACCCTGAATATGATAAAACACACATTGCTAATAAATGTGTCAGCTTTCACAGATAACATTGCTGTTTCACTTTCTCCCATGCTCGCAGACATCTGCTTCTTTTACAGTTCCTTACATTGACATGGCTAGGGTGGGTGGAAAATTCACAACCTAATAGTGCAGGGGTGTCCAAAATTTGGCCCTCCAGATGTTTTGGACCACAACTCCCATGGTGCTTTGTCATTGGCAATACAGGGTTGGAATTCTGGGAGTTGTGGTCCAAAACATCTGGAGGGCCAAAGTTTGGACACCACTGAAATAGTGGAAACGGCAGCATCTTCTGCTTGTCCTTGGGGACCACATAGATAAATGGTCACAATCATGCTAACACAGCATCTCTGAATGATGTTGCGCAATCCGAGGACAGACTGTGTTGATGCAGAAAACTGGGTAGGGGTGTCTCTTTTTGGGACAACCACTACAGGAAACCGAGTAGCTGTACTGGCTGCTGGCTTCTGGGAGTTTTAGTCCAAAAAAACAACCTTTTCACATCTCCAGCTTCTATTGTGGTTTGTTTCAGGTTCCCACCATTCCTTATCTTGGCACCTTTTTGACGGATCTGATCATGCTGGACACGGCACTGCCAGATTTTGTGGAGGTGAGTACTGGTGGGAAGAAAGGCCAAGAGATGAGTGAGGATGTTCATGGTCCACACTTGGCTGAACACATGATTGCACCGCAGTGTGCATGCCCAGGAAGGATGCCAGCACCTTGTCAGTGAGCGGCCATTTGTCATCAAGAGCTCTTCAGTTCACTAGGTACAAGCCTATGTTGGCAACAGTTTTCCGGCCAATGTTTTGTAGCACTGCCAGAAAATTCCATCTGAATTTACAAAGCTGAATTTACAAGAACTTGGGGGACTCACTCCATGTACTTCAACCCTTCAGAATTGCCCAGTTTGGAGGGGTTTATTTATTTAATTATTTATTTTATTATTTATATACTGCCCGTCTTCCAGAGGAACTCCAGGCGGTTTACAACAACAACAATAATAACAAACAAGATGATAGTAGGGAAAAAACAATAATAATATAAATGAAGGAAAAAATCATAATAATAAACATAATAATAAAACTACAATAAAAATTCACTGGCAAGATGGCGGGACAAAAAAATTAAAGTTAAAGGCTGCCAAACGCCTCGTGAAACAGCCAGGTCTTTAAGGCTTTTTTATGGAGTTGTAATCCAAAACAGTAACTTTCTAAAGCTTGGAGCCAGACTTATTGTCCATCAAACTCATTACCAATGACATAGGCAACTGGTAAGGTTCCAAGTGTTGCTAGACTAGAACTCCCCTTACTTCTTACCCTTTTCTTTATCAGCTAATGCTGATGGGAACAGGAGTCTGGTATAATCTGGATGTTGGCCATAGCAACCAACACCTGGTTCACATCAGCCAGCTACCATTTGGTAAGATGATCACTGCGTGGTGACACAGGAAGAGATGTTCTTCCATTTCCTCCACTCCTTGCAGCCAGTGCAGTGCAGAAATACAAGGGAAGGAGAGGGAGGGAAGTGTTGGCAGCAACAGCCATAGAGGTTTGTTATGATGCTGGCTACCT
>JAHTLZ010000198.1:522022-541617 GCA_023846285.1 Phrynocephalus versicolor | reverse complement strand
GAGAGAGAGAGAGAGAGAGAGAGAGAATGATGATCAGGGCAGGACTCCTCTCTCTGATTGCTGCCCCTTTCTGTAGGACTAGATTGCAGAAGAGAGAGCAAGGGAGATCACTCCTTAACCCCAGGACCCTTTCCATTTTGGTATTTAGTATTTTCCATGCTTCGTATTTTGTACCTGCGTGCTATTGTGTCGCCCTCACCTGGGAATCCTAAAGGTCGCCTGGTCCAGAAGGCAACATGCATCTCCCAGATCTTCAGTTGAAGACATTCTGCTAGAAGAGATGATGGGACCTGCAGAACATCTTCCACGCCCCATTGTCATTCTGAATGGGCGAGCCAAGTCATGGACCACTGGCACAGGCCATGCCCCTCTTCTCCCCACTCTCCAGCATTCAGCCGCGTGGCCAAGGAGAGACGGGCACAGGAGACAAGTGGCAGCTGCTTCCTAGGACTGGATGGATGTTTTTGGTAGACGTACCAAGCAGCAAAAAGGACAAAAGGAAGCATGGCTGGGAAATAGACCTCCAGTCCCGAAAGCATTCTTATGCGCCCATCAATAAAGGGATTTATCGTGAAGCAGTTGTTTTAAAAAGTTAATTAAGATGAATAATTTAAATTGTGCCGGCAAGCCATTCACCTGGGGGTTTAGGGACATGGAGGAAAGAACACAAGGTCTTTTCAGGTGGAGAATTTGGTGCACCTTTCCTTCCAAGCAGCCCTGCTTGGGTAAGAGACAGAAGGGGATAAGTGCTACGTCGGCAAACATGGGAAGGTTGCAGGTGGAAGATGACAATCAGTGGCCCCATATAAAATGGTTCCAGACAGTTGAAGCAGGGAGCTGCAGGAAATATTTCACGTGGAAGTGTCTCACCAGAAATAGAAAACATCCTACTGTATTCATCATTGTCACTGTTGTTTTCGTGACCATCATTTTGGACTACACTTTGCAGTAATTGCCAGCTAGCATGGCAGAAAGATGAGTTCATGGTCCCAGTGGTGAGGGGGTACATTTTGAGCTGGTGTATCTGCTTATTTCAGATCATGGGCTGCCCCAGAAATAAAAATCAATAGATTTTGGAGTTTTAAATAGCACATTGAAAACTCAGCCTGGATTGCTGATCCCATACTTGGATTGTGGAGAAATATCTGAAAACAGTAGAAGTGACTCATGGTAGCGTTACAAAATTTCACCCTAAGGAGTGAACTATTCAGCATAAGAACTAAGTTTTGTTCTGTTTTTAAAAACAAATTCTTGTGTTTTAACAGTATTTAATTCTACCTCTTTTGCACCAGGCTCCAGCTGGTTGATGTTTGGGTCCTAGTGAGAAGAACTCAGGAGATCCTCCAAGCTTGAAGGCTGATCCCCTTTGGGCTGGACTTAATGTGGCAGCAGTACAGGATATAAATTTGTCCATGTTATACAAAGCAAGGCAAAGCAAAGTATTCTGCTTATATACTGCCCCATAGCATTTCAAGCACCCTCTGGGCAGTTTAGAATTTAATCATGCAGGCTACACATTGCCTATACAGAAAATGAACTGAGGTATTGGCAGCACTACACGGAGATTCAGCCTTGTCCAGGAGAGTTCTTAGTTAATTTGGACCCAAATATGCTGTATAGACAATTGTGGTTTTTATGAGATAGAAGGATTTTCTCTTTCTTTCTTTCTTTCTTTCTTTCTTTCTTTCTTTCTTTCTTTCTTTCTTTCTTTCTTTCTTTCTTTCTTTCTTTCTTTCTTTCTTTCTTTCTTATTTATTCATTACAATATTTGCATTTATAAACTGCCCACGTTTCCCACAGGGAATTCTGGGGGGGTGAACAGCATAGAAAAATTAAATAGACAATAAGATATACAGTAACAAACAAGAGTGAATAAAAATAGATAAAGGATGAATCTTTTTCTTTTTCTTTCTTTCTTTCTTTCTTTCCTTTCCTTTCCTTTCCTTTCCTTTCCTTTCCTTTCCAGTAAAGCTAAATAACAGCTAAATGGGAGGGAAAAATCAGATAAGAGTCTGTGACTTCAATATCTTTGCCATGATGTTTTCAAAAAGCATGACTGGGTTGAATAAACAACCTTACTGCAGGAGGAGCACATTCCTGCAACCTTATCATGTTGAAACACTTTCTGTTTGTTTGTGCCTACTTGTCTCCTCTAGCACCACCTCTCCCAAATCAAGCACTGGCATTGCATTTGCGTGTGCAAAACATGAAGCTGGCTTGCTGTGAAATACGCACACTTCACTAGAGAGAGGTGGCCCTCCTTAAGGCTTTGAAGATGGAAAGTAGCCAGGGTTTTATAGCTTCCTTTAAAAACAAATTCTCCGTGCAGCTGATTTGCACACTGTAGGAAACAGTCATACAAGCATAGGGCTGAGGATTCCTGCTTCATGTTGTTGTTGTTGTTGTTGTGGTGGTGGTGGTGGTGGTGGTGATGGTGGTTGCGTCTCAACAAATCAACTCTACCCTATGGTGACCTGATGAATGAGTACTCTCCAAAATGTCCTGTTCTTATAAACTTCAAGGAGCTGAATGGTGTGGCTTCCTTTAGGGCAATGGTGGTGAACCTTCAGCACTCCAGATGTTTTGATCTAAAACTTCCAGAATTGTGAGCCTAGATTGCCAATGACAAATGACTGTGGGAGTTGTGGCCCAAAACATCTGGACTGGCAAAGGTTCTGCACTACTGTTGTAGGGAACCAATCAATGTTGTATTTGATTTTCATTTTTTTTTCCTGATGTCGTCCACCTTTCCCAGCAACATTGTCTTCTTAAGTTTAGAAGTTGCATCCCAAAATCCTGGGAAGTTACTTTTACTGGGAATTACTATAATGGCCTGCTGGAAGCCTCATTCGCACTGGACCAGTGATAGGATAATATCTGAGACCATGAGCATCATTCTGCCTCTGCTCAGGGGTGAATGATACGCTCACTAGGTCATAATACTCTTTATTCATCAAGGGTATTAGGACCTTTCTAAGCTGCCAAAGCAGACCCCACTTCTTGGCTATTTAATCTTCAGATTTCTAAAAGATCAGTGTGTTCTTCCTTCTCCTTCCATTTTCTGAAGTCAATCTTGAGGACGTCTATCTTGAAGTCACGTCTGCTGACCTAGAAAGAGTGGTGATGAAAACAGGCATTTCTCAATCTGAAATGAAGGCCAGGGAAAGCATGCAGGAAGTGGGGGCTGCTTCCCAGTGGCCATCAAGGGATTTGTTGGCACAATAATGCCCTCACTCGGGACTGTGATCCTTTCCTGCACTCACAAGAAATCCACAGGGCCGAGGGCTGCTGCTTTCTCCTCTTGCCGCTCTCAGTCTCTCCTCAGAGCGGCGGCTGTTGTGTTGTTGCGGTCCGCCTCTTATCTGCAGCCACCAGCTGGGGAGCAGCGCCAGGACAGGCAGTTTCTACCGCCAGATGCTGATGCACAGAGCAGGTGAAAGGACGCCTCTGGCAGGAAGGCATGGAACGAGGCGGAAAATGGGTCACGGCCCTTTTGGCCCTGATGCTTTGGGCCGTGGGCTCAGCTCAAGGGAGGCCTGGAAACCTTGGAACTCACTTCAACAGCAAAGGTATCCACTGTGGCTTGGAGTTAGGACTTAGCAGATGGATCATTGTGTGTGCTTCTGAGCTGGGAGAAAGTCTTCTTTCATCGCTTGGGCTGTACTGGCTGGGAGGTTCTGGGATTCGTAGCTTAAAAGTAGCTTTCCCAAACTCTGGTGAGGTGAGCTGTTTTGCAAAGAGTCCCGGGAGGCAGGAGTGTGGGTGGTGGTGGTCAACTTTAAGATTTTTTGGAAGGCATGCAGCCACCCATGGCGTGGCCAAATCAATTGCCACACACAAGACTGATCTGAGAGAACACCCTCTAGCCTTCTCCATCCCCTGTACTTTACCATTGTCTTCCTGTCTCTGTAGTTCATCCGTGTTTCTTGTGGTTCTTCACCAATGTAGAATGGAAACATTTGGCAGGATCGAAACCAGAAGATTTGCAGCCGGACAGTCATTGCTTGCTCACTCTTTTTCTTTTAATTCTTTAGTTCCATCTCTCTGAGGGAGAGCAGCTTCTTGTAAAGTAAAATGGGCAGTCCTTCTGGTTTATTAGATCTGTCTCCATGCCACATAGACATTTAGAACAGTTGTTTGATCGTAATACAAAAGTAAAACGGGTGATACCTTTAGGCTACTAGAAAAATAACAAAAAAGTTGCTACTATTTCGAGGGCAAAAATCCTCTTCTTCAGAGCTGTACCAACACAGGTTAAAATAGGAGTTATTTCTTAGATGTAAAGTCCTTGGCAAGATGGAAAATATTCCAGGTAGTCCCAGTCCCAGTCCCAGTCCTTGAAACAACATGTCAGGGCTCACGTACACACTTTCACGCCCCCTCTCCATGTGGCTCTTCTTGGCTAACGGCCCCTTCTTGGCCAGGGAAGGGGGAGAGGGCAGGTGTAGAAGACCCATGCCTTTCATTTAGGGCTTGGGATAAATTTTATAAAAGCCCACTAGCTGCGGGCAATTGGATCAAATAAAAAGGAAAGAAATCACCTAGTGGTTGCACTCTTGTTTGGCCCTGCGTATCTGAAGGTGCATTTCCCAGAGTCTTCTGAAAGAACAGATTGAAGTCAGGTGGAGAATTTCCTGGGACAGTTTTTTGTTGAAAATGAGAGAGGGTCCGTTGTTGATTGCATGAAAGAGATGACTCGTCCTGTGACAGGCTGGCATTCCCATGGGAATGGATGTTTAGATATTCTGGAGCTGGCATTCGTATTACATCTTCTTTTCTAGTTTAGTGCCTACCATGAGTTTTGTTTTTCCCCTGTCGCAACAGGAGCATTTAACTGAAGGTCTGTACAGTAGGACCCCGGTATCCGCTGGCGATTGGTTCCAGGCCTTTCCGTGGATAATGAAAACTGTGGATAACAGAGAACACCCCCAGATCTCCAAAACTGCTGTTTTGTGACAGTAGCTTGCTTTACAGCTGCTTTTTTTGCGAGAGTAGCTTGCTTTACAGCTGCTGTTTGTGACAGTAGCTTGCTTTAGGTTGCTGTTTTATGACTGTATCTTATTTTACAGCTGCTGTTTGTGACAGTAGCTTGCTTTGTGGCTGCTGAATTTTTTATTTAATTTTTTACTCTGACATCTGTGGATAACTGAATCAGTGGATACTAGGATCCTACTATATTAGATACTCAAGCATCAGTAGCGGCAACAAAAAGGAGAGAGGAAAAATTGTACTTTCCACAGGGTTGAGGATCTGTGGAGAACTAGGTTGCCAGTGGCAGCACTTGAGGTGTCTGGCCCCGGCCCACAAACCAAGGTGTGCTGAGCAAAGCACAATAGCAGGCGACTGTACTACAGTAGCATAGCAGTATGATTGATCAATGAGGCAGATGAACAACTACAGTAATACTTTGGTTTAAGAGTAACTTGATTTAAGAGCGTTTTAAAAAGCCGAGCAAACATTTCTTCTAAATTTTGCCTTGATCAACAATCAATGTCTTGATATACAAGCACTGGAGCAGGTCACATGATCACAAGTGAGCTGATGTTGGCTCTCCCTCCCTCCCTCCCATTGCTGGATTGTGCGTGATCGCCTGGAACGTTCTGTCTCAGGCAGCCTCCAAATCAGAGAGAGGAAAGAGGAATAGAGGTCTCTCTTGCACCAGCCAGGAACGTGTAGGTTAGGGTTTTCCTTTTCTTTATATTTTTATTTAATTTGTTCTCAACATTCTTATTTTTTCAAACAATTTCTAGTCATGGGATAACTAGTAAGTGTGTGTAGGGCCACAAATTGCACTTTATTATTATCACATTAAAAATACATTGTAAAATCCCAAGCAGAGCAGATTCTGCAGCCAGGTGCATAAACCATGGTGTGGACGTGGACTTCTAGCCAACTTCTTTTGTGAGTTTTGGCATTTTGTGTGTACAGTATGTGGTTTATGGGACACCAGAACGAATCATCTGAGTTTCCATTATTTCTTTTGGGGAAATTTGCTTTGATATAAGAGTGTTCTGGTTTACAAGCATGTTTCCAGAATGGATTATGCTAGTAAACCAAGTTATTACTGTAGTTTTTCTACAGCTATTTAATCTGCCAGTGGAATGCTGCAGTTAGAGCCTACAGGGGGAAAAAGTAGAGTAATATATATTTTTTATGCTCCCTAAATTCAACTTTTGTCTTCTTCACTCACTTATTCATCATTTACACTTATGAGCATATGCCTAGGTAATTACTCATTTTAATCAGGTGGGAAGCATTTGGTCTTCACAAGTAATTGAGGAACTACTATTTCCATCTTATCTCATCATTGGCCATGTCTACCGAGGTTGATGGAAACTGGAAGTCATCAACATGGGGAGGCAGGGGGGCACATATTCCTCAACTCTGGTTTAAATATTGGTGTGTGTGCAATATGACTTAAGTCCGTTCTGGCTTCTGGCGACCCTAGCAGGGTTTCCAAGATATGTGATATACAGTACTGTTCTTAAGTACATCACTGGGAAGGAATTTGAATCCAGGTCTCCTGACTGAGTCCTAGCCTGCCATTCTACCTCTTATACTGCACTGGGTTCCTGATTTAAAAATTACTCAATGAAATATAAAGACAGTTATTAAATGGGTGTAATGTACCTGATATAGCTTGAAACAGCTAAACTGGGGTCAGCCGAGTCACACAGTCTGTCATTTAATTGCGGCAGTATCTAGCAAGGACCTCTACTATAAAATAGCCCTTGTGTGCCAAACACCACAAATATAGGAAACTTTCCTGCACTTGAAACCATATACAGTGGTACTTTGTATAAAGGAATTAATTCGTACCAAATGAAATTCTGTTAAGCAAATTTTCCTTTATGCAAAATTCCTATAGGACTGCATTGAAAACGGAGTAATCCCTAATAATGACAATTTTTATGTTATATGGATTCGCCCCATAGGCGATTCTGTTAAGCAAATTTCCCCTATTGCCGGAATTTTTTATACTGTACAGATGTTATGTTATACAAACCGTTTGTTATATGAGAGTCCACTGTATTTTTTCAAGCAAACTGATGCACATTGTAATGAAGTTAAGTACGTACTAACATGAACGAGCCCTTCCATTTAAAATAATTTGAGAACGCATCATCCCCTATTCCAAGAAGACTAATTCTCTGTACCTGAAATGCAGCCAACACCACATCCACAGTGGTGAGGTAAGAGTCTTAGGATATTGCTCCCATTTTACAGGTAGCAGACTGCAAGAGATCAAGGTTAGCAGCCAGTCTTTTCTTAGTTGAAATGTAGTCTGAAGCCCGGGTGGGGTGGGGGCTTTCTCTCACACACACTCTCTTTTCCCCTTCCACCATCATTATGGGTCCCCCTTTCCCGCTCCTACATTCCCCCCGTCCGCATTCTGCTGGAACTGGCGGGAACGGAAAACAGGGTGTACACTCAGGCTCAGACCTTATCTCAGGAAACACATGTCAGATGGAGAAGGTTGAAAGACATGTGCCTCTGTGTGTGTGAGAGAGAGAGAGAGGGAGGAGGGAAGGACGTTACAGTAAGAATGAGAAGCAGGTCATCATAACACACGTAGCTCTGGGTCATGTGACATTCTATATTTATGAGGACCATCCACATTGCCTGCCAAACAACCACAACTAGGTTTTTTGACCCCATTTTCTACTCATGATGAGCCTTAGCCTTGAGATTCAGGTTTGGGGATACTGTACTTTCAGGGTTAACCTAAAATTTTAGGCAATGCCAACCTGCACACTCTAGAATGATCTTGAACTTCAGGACACATAATTTAGACGCAATCAGAGGCATTCTTGCTTTTCCGTTATCTTGTAGGTTGCAGGACTTGTAATCAGATGAATGGCAAATAAATAAATAAACAAATGAATAAAAACATACATACAGTAGGATCCCCATATCCACTGATTCAGTTATCCAGGGGGGGAAATGGTATGATCTTTAAGTAGCTCAGTGTGGTGTCCTTGGACAGCAACTGACTTCAGATCTATCTAGCAGAGCCAGTGTTGAGTGGCTAGGGTGGGGTGGGGTGGGGGTCTTGATGATCCAGAGCAGGGGTCCTCAAACTAAGGCCTGGGGGGCGGATGAAGCCCGCTAGGGGCCTGAACCAGCCCCCCTGGCAGGTGCAGAATCCCACCCCGCTCAGTGGTGGAGGCTGGGCACAGGCCCACTGCAAACATCTTTGCACTGCCCAGGCTGCTTCTTCCTACTTGTGGTGCTTGCAGGTGGGTGCTCCAGAGCAGTGCAGCCTCCTCTGCCACTGCCGCTGCTGCCAATCTTGCAAACAGGCAGATGCTCAGGGGCTGAGTGACCTCCTCCGCTGCTGCCACCGCCACCACTGTTGCAGGTAGGCAGGTGATCAGGAGCTCCAAGGCCACACAGCTTCCTCCGCCGCTGCCACCAAGAAATGTTGACAGCCCGGGATCACAGATGCTCATTGGAGGAATACCCCCCTGGAAGATGAGGAGGAGGAGACGGCAGGCTGGCAAGAGCTGCATGGAGGGCTCAGTCCTGCTGCTGCCTGGCAGCAATGGCAAGATGGGGGCATGGGACGGGCTGGAGTGGATGGGGTGGGGGGCGGCGAGAGAGACGAGGAGGAGGAGGAGGAGGAGGAGAGGGCAGCCTGGTGAGAGCCGCATGCAGGGCTCAGTCCTGCTGCTACCTGGCAGCAATGTCAATGGAGAGATGGGGGCATGGAACAGGTTGGAGCAGATTGGGTGGGAGGAAGAGAGACAGACAACAAGAAGGAGGAGGAAGCCATGCAAAGAGCCCATGGGGCTCTGCTGCCAGCCAGTGACAGACACTTCTGCCAGCCTGCCTGCCACTGCCTCCCTCTCCACCCCATCTTCTCCTTCTCAAGTGAGCGAACCGGTGCTCCAGGGCCGCACAGGCTCTGCTGTCATTGCTGATGTTGGAGGCAGGTGGGCGGGCCCGGCCGGTGGGTATTCCCCAGCTGTGCAGTCTCCTCCCCCTTTGCACCTGATTTTGCAGGCCTGCTGCTGGGCCCAGGCCCTTGCACCACCGTCACTCGCTAAAGTAACACCTCTGCAGAGGAGAGGTTCCTGCTGGCATGAAAGTTCTACAGGGAAGCAAGAACCCTGGAAAACTGGGTGAGCAGGAACCTTCATCTGCCCACCGTTAGAAAGTGTTAAGAGGAATGAGGTGGTTAGGCTGTCTCCTCAAAGTTTGGTAGGTGATTGTGTGAAAGTGGTGCCTGAACAGAGCGTAGATATTTTCCACTGATGTTAACAGCACTTTAGTGGGCAGAAATGTGGTGCAAAAACAGAGCATTAGAAACATGCGCCTCCTGTTAGGCTGCTCTCTCTCTCTCTCTCTCGCTCTCTCTCTCTCTTTAAATAAGGCAAGAATTCCAGCCCTTGATTCAAACGGAATGTTATCCTTTTAAGAAGCAGAGTCAGTTATGTAAACATGTTCTGCAAAAAAAATTTTTTTTGGTTAATGTGCATGCTTTATATGAATTGCAAAATCCCTCTCTTTATTTTGGAGTTGCTTTCCTCGAGCAAAAGGATTTTTTTTAAAAATGCACAGCTTGATTGGATAGTAAAGAGGTATGTCCTGGCGGTGGTGGTCTTAGACAGAACCCCATTTTCTCTATTTCTGTGGGTGCCATGAATCCTATGTCTCTTTGATTTGCCTCTAGTTACTTTCCTGCTGGATAAGGAGCCCCTGGACCCCAAGTGTTTCACACAGCAGTTGGAAGATCTGACCTGTTTCTGGGAAACATCCGAACCAGCAACTGAGCAAAAGAATCAGAGCCTGTTCACTTTTGCTTACAAGTTCCAGTAAGTAGCTTATAAGAACGGATAGCCTCAAGGCTCAACCTCATCCAAGAGTGTTCAAGCGAGGAGGGTGCTAGGCATGGCCATTTGGGGGAACACAAAGCTGCTGGCCCACCAAGCCTCCTCCCCAAATCTGCCCCCTCCCTGCAGTTTTTATGATGCTCCCGCACATGTATGCATTACAGGGCATACATTTGCAACAGGTCCCACAACAGGTCCAAGGTAATTTCAGAGTAGCCTTCTTGTACCTGTTGCCCCTCAGGTGTATTGGAATACAAACCCAATCCTTTCAGATGTGAGACAGTCTGATTAGGGAGAATGGGAGAGGTGTCTGTGACACAAGGGATTATAAGGGCGGGATGTTCCTTTTTCTGTGGTGTTTTATTTCATGTATTCTGATGCAAATTGCCTAGCGAAGTGGCTCTCCCTTCAATGGGTGGGGTAGAAGTTTGATACATACATACATACATACATACATACATACATACATACATACATACATACATACATACATACATACATACATACATACATACATACATACATACATACATACATACATGTCAAATGCATCTAAAGACCAGTGAAAGTGCTTTGTAGTACCTTTGTAGGAATGAAACCATACATGTGTTCCTTTCATCACAAGCGTCATCCCACTGCCCTAGCTCATGAATTGGATAGGGTTTATTGTTGGCACTCTATCCATTACACTTACAGAAACTCAAATAAATTGAAGCAACACAAATATCCTATAGTTCTTCTGGGAGGTGATGTTTAAAACATCTAGAGGTCCAGATATTGAGAACCACTGCCTGAATTTATTCCAGCAGTGACCATTGGAATAAATCCTCCCCACCCCCTCACTTCCCCCAGAAATCACTTGCTAGATGTTCACCTCCTAAAGTGATTGCCATATTCTATTTTTTTCTGTCTGTGTGGTTTCTGCTGGTAACAAAGGAGCTCCACCCAAAATGCAAATAGATTCCTTCACAGAGTTGAACTTTCTCTCCTGATAATGGGACACAGACATCTCATTTTTTTTCTACTTGGTGAAGTAAACACACCACAAAGCATTTTGTGGAGGGTGATGATGAGACTAAGTGAATGGCTACAGAGGGCATAAAAGTCTCTCTCTCTTTGCCAGTGGTGGCACTGTTGGGGGGGCGGGCGGGGAGAACAGACCTCAGGTAAGGAAGAACGAAGGACCAGAAGAGATGGGCATAGAGCCAAGAGCTGCAGTGATGAGGAAAACAACTTCCTATATGAATCTGAAACTGCGACGAAATGTTGTGGCCATTTTTCTATTGAGCTGACTTCACAGCTAAGTAAACATATGTGGTTCCAGGGCACAAGCCAAATTTAATGGGATATACATCCCACTGGACTGAATTGGAATACATTTTGCAGCCTTGCTACGACCCCCTCAACTCAGTCAACTGAGGGAGGGGGATGTTTGAAGGAGCCTTCCAAACCTTCATTTAAAATTGCACCCCAGTATTGATGACATACAGCAATTGACAGTCTTGACAGACAGCTTTAAAAATTTTCAGGGGTCGAGATTGACAAAGTGGACAACGTGAACCCCCATTGGGTTCTGAGAAGACTCTTAAAGGGATTCCCATACTCTTACTTTGGCTCTGCAGTTTATGGTAATAAAGGAGAAGCACTGCATAATACATCCACCTCACATTTTAATGGTGTTTTGACCATCTGCTTTTGTTCAGGGAGGACACGTCCACGAAGACCTGCAATTTGACTGTGGCACACATACCTTTGAATAAAACGCGCCACTTCTGCTTCTTTCCACGACAAGACGTTTCCGCCTTCAGTCCCATGGAGATCAATATCTTGGATGCGCATTCGCCCAACATCACCCTGCACAGCAGAAACATCTATGTGGAAAAGCTAAGTAAGGGCTGGTCTACACAGACTCATTTGGAGCAGGCTGGTGAAGGCTCAGTAGGGCCACTTAAGTTTGGAAAGAGGTCTGGTGTGCCGCGTGGTGCAATCCTTGCAATCAAATCGCACACCACCTCAAGTGACGCTGTTTGGTCTGGCTGCCTGTTGAAAACAAGCAAACAAAAATCGCTCTCTCCTGTCATCTCCGGCTTTTGGGAGGAAGTTTTCAAATTTTTTTTTGAAAAATGTAAATGGTGCAGCACTGCTCTAACACAGTAAAATAAAGAAAAGAAATTTTTCTCCCTCTGTTCCATGGCACTGTGGTACTCAGCTGTGGATCTGGACAGGTTCTTGATCCAGCCTTTCAGGAAAGTGAATGGAAAAAATCCCCTCCACTGTCCCCTTTTGTCCCTTTCCATTTCTGGGAGGAAGTTTTCAATTCTATATATACAGTGGTACCTTGTATAAAGGAATTAATTCGTTCCAAATGAAAATCTGTTAAGCAAATTTTCCTTTATACAAATTTCCCATAGGAATGCATTGAAAACGGAGTAATCCCTAATCACGACCATTTTTATGTTGTATGGATTCGCCTCATAGACGATTCTGTTAAGCAAATTTCCCCTATCTCCAGAACTTTTTGTGCTGTACAGATTTCATGTTATATAAACCGTGTGTTATATTTGAAGTGGTATACCACATCAACACTGCCTTAATACAATTTTAAAAAAGACACTTTCCTTTCCAAAAGCAGACTAAGCAATGGGATAAATGTCTAATTGATTGTACCTTTCGTCCCAATTAGAGATGGGCACAGACCTGAAAAAAAATTGGTTTGTGATGGTTTGTGGTTTGTGATTAGCCATGAACCATCACCCATGTACCGCCATGACCCAACCAGAAACTGAAACTGGTTCACGGTTCAGTCTTCACTTCATGCCTCTGAGGGGAGTGCTACTTGCTCCTGTTGCGCGGCTGCTATCATCCCGCCACCATCGTGCCATGTTCCCACTCTGTTCTTCTCCTCTTCTCTCTAGTTTTCTTGGATCCCCCCTCCAACCTGAGTGTGCAGCCGCTGGAGTCGGCGAGGCAGGTGAATCTGAGTTGGTTGCCACCTCCGGTTGCACATATGGGCAATAACCTCCGCTATGAGGTGGCCATCCTCCCTGAGGGTTACAAAACCCGACAGGTAAGTCACTGATAGTTTTCTTCCTGCCTCTGGAAGATCTTTCCTCCCTTCTTCCCCCTTACATTTTTTTCTGTCCTGCTCTGGTCTCTAGGTGGAGAGTATCACTGGGCAGACATATTACCTCATGTACCTGAAACATGGAATCCGCTACACATTTTCTGTGAGGGTCAAGGCTGGTGGAGCCAGCTATGATGGCTACTGGAGCACATGGTCAGAGA
The DNA here is from genome assembly GCA_023846285.1 of Phrynocephalus versicolor. NCBI lineage: Eukaryota > Metazoa > Chordata > Lepidosauria > Squamata > Agamidae > Phrynocephalus > Phrynocephalus versicolor. The sequence goes on along the minus strand of JAHTLZ010000198.1, from coordinate 528,496 downwards.
CCACATCAGTGGTGACTCCGAATGGTGAGAACTCATTTCTGTCTACCCACCTACTTTACATCAGCTCCCTAGAAATCCTCTTGAGTTTCTCGAAAGACCTATTGGCCTGTCCCACAGCAAGCCCCAACCAGAAGCTTACTCACAGAATCTATTGTGAAATGGTAAACCAGCACTGCGATAAACAGTACTAAACCAGTGGATCTACTCTGTTTGGGATTTGCAATAGGACAGTGGCTATTATTAAAACACAGTGGACCCTCGTATAACAAACGGTTTGTATAACATAAAATCTGTACAACATAAAAAGTTCTGGAGATAGGGGAAATTTGCTTAACAGAATTGTCTATGGGGCGAATCCATACAACATAAAAATGGTCGTGATTAGGGATTACTCCGTTTTCAATGCATTCCTATGGGAAATTTGTATAAAGGAAAATTTGCTTAACATAATTTCATTACCCAATGAAGTATGTACTTGTCAATCTATTTTCTTACTCCTCTGCCCATCAGTTTCTTCTCATGGAGTCAAATCCATCCATATCAACTAGAGTAGACCCACCTTATCAATGGGAGTCACTGAAGTGTTGGCTTAACATTTCCCATTCATTCAATAATTCTACTGTAGCCAGAATTCAGTTTCTATTATCAAACAGACAGTTGATTCTTTGTCCACCTGCCACTTTTTTTTTACTAATTTGATTCAACACTGAAAATCTCAAGTCTTCTCCATCCTGTCTTCAAGATCCTCCCTGACATAACATTCTGCAGTCTTTTTGACCGCATTTCTCTAAACACCCTGGCCAGCATATCTTCTTTTCTGTACTTCTTGCCACCATAAAGCACACTCTTGACAAGATTCTCAGACTTTAGTGTAAGTGGAGTTGAAGATTCTTCCCACCAAGACCTGAGGTATCTTGCCTTCCAGCTCCCAATGTTTGCTTGGTTGAAATGACAGCTGACAGTGGAGTCTGTGACAGCTTTTGCTGTGCTCGCTCTAACCTCTCCTTATCTTTTCTAGTATTCAGTGTCTGGTTCAGGAATGGAAGGAGCAGGATCTTAAACATAATATATTAACTAAGAATTTATTTCTACAACTTAGCAATGCAATTTCTACAGTCAAGAAGGCATTTACTTTGCCCTAATGCAGGCATGTCCAAAGTCAGGCCCGGAGGCCAAATGTGGCCCGTTTTCAAATTTCAAGTGGCCCACAGCCTCTTCATCCCTGCCAGCTGGCCCCTCCACATTCTGGATGGAGACGTCAGCTTGCAGTTCTATGGTTTGTCTGCCCTCCCTGCCTCCGTCTGTTCTCCCCAACCACCTGCCCAGCCTACCCACCCCCAGCTCCGTTGCTGCAGCGTCCTCCCTGCCAACTTGCATGTCCTAGAGACTTGTCCAAAGTCTGGCCCAGGGGCCAAATGCAGCTAAATGGTCAGCCCCCACACATTTTCACCTCACCAAATCTGGCCCTTCTTCCAAAAAGTTGGGACACCCCTGCCCTAATGTATACATTAGGAGCGTGGTGGCTCAGCGGGCTAAAGCACTGAAATGGTCAGCTGAGAAGTTAGCAGCTCAGCAGTTCGAATCCTGGGTGCCACAAAGCGGAGTGAGCCTCTGCTGTTAACCCCAGCTCCTGCCAACCTAGCAGTTTGAAAGCATGTAATTGCAAATAGATAAATAGGTACCACCGTAAAAAGCAGGAAGGTAAACAGTGTTCCGTGCAGCCATGCAGGCCACATGGCTACAAACTTGCACAACACTGGCTCTTTGGCTTGGAAACGGAGATGAGTGCCGCCCCTAGAGTTGGACACAACTAGCATGCATTTCCGGGTGGGACCTTTACCTTTTTAATGTATACATTCCTTAATCCATTAAATCGATCTGAATCCAGATTGTGAGGTAGAAAAAGACTTGATGGTCCAGAAGAAGACATTTAGAGTGCTTAGTGGACTATGTGGCATGCAATGCAATCTCATAGTTCAACTCCCCATGGAATGATAAAGGGGTGATTTGACCTTGTTACTCCTCTCAAGTATTTGATCAGCAAGATTCACATCCTTCCAGATGAATTGTTAAAAGATCCAGGAGGTACACTGCAAACAGGTGACCACATTCGTACCATGGCGTCAACGCTTTTTCCAGAGAAGGTGACCAAGGAATCCAGAGTACTTCCTGCATACTTACCTGTTCCCTCCTCCTTGCAGATCTGGACCCCCTCATCCTGACATTGTCTGTCATCCTGGTGCTGATTGTTCTGCTCCTGGCTTTTATCACCCTGATGTCTAACCGCAGGTATTGATCATTCAGCTCTGGGAAAACATTTGGTTTTCTTTCCCTTGACCAATTTACTCAGATTGGGGATCACATGATTAGGTGTTGTATGGCCATTTCCAGCTTCAGAGGTGGATAGTCCTTATAGTCTTAATTGTACAGTGACTCCCCCCGCCTATCACGATGGTTAGGGACCCGACCTGACCCATGATAATTGAACATCCATGATATGCAGATGCAGTTCAGGTCAGGCCTGGAGGAGGGGGGGCTAGCTTGGGGCTCTTGTACTTACCCCCAGCCTTATGGAGGCCCCCAAAATGGCTCCCTGCGAACTGGAAGTGACTTCTGGTAAACCGGAAGTCACTTCCGGATCGCCGAAAATCATTTCTGAGGCCTCCGACAGGCCTAAAAAGGCCCTCGGAGGCCTCCGAAATGATTTTCATTGATCCGGAAGTCACTTCCAGTTTGCAGGGAAGCTCTTTTGGGGCCTCCAGAAGGCCCGGGAAGGTCCTTGCAGGCCCATTCGGGGCAGCGCCAGTCCTGGGGTAAATATGGGAGACCTGAAACAGGCCTTTCCCCCCTTACCCCAGGGGACCTTTTTTCATATTCTGCAATCCCGCGATATAACGGGACCGCAGTATATGAACCGCGAGAGGGCGGGGGACCACCGTATGTCAAATACCTGGTGTGGTGGTGGTGGTCTCTCCCATATTTGTGTCTCCTACTCATGTGCTCTTTGGGATCTGTCTCTTCCTGTTACCATCCACCAGATTTTTGAAGAAGAAGGTCTGGCCTGTGATCCCCAGTCCAGAGCATGAGTTCAAGGATCTTTTTACCATCTACAAGGGCAACTTTCAGGTACGACAACAGCTGCCTACATAGTCCTCTTATCTGTGTGACTGTTCCCCAACATTCCCATGTCACCCTACAGCTCTGCTATTATTGGTCAACTATGGGGTCACAATTCTTAAAGCATGTGAGAGTTGTAGTCTGAAAGAGTCCTGTTCCTGTGCTCCATTTCCAAGCACCAGCCTTTTGTTACTAATCCTGTTAATAGGTTCAACTGGCTAAGCTAATTTAGCACAAGTGGTCAACCAACACACACACACAACACACACAAACATACAGGCAAAGTGAGGCACTAGACTACCCCATGGGCAAACATGTGGCACCCACGAGTCCAAATGCAAACCCCAGCACTTTAAGGCCCTCCACATCCTCACTCCCAATGTTTATTTTTGCTTCCCCCCCCCCACAAAGGGGAATGGTTGCTGGTTCCAAAACCTCTTGTCCTCCTTAGGGAACATTGGGGAGGGGGAATTGCCACATTCTGGGTGCCTCCCCAATACACTAATCTCTCCCCTGCTGCAATGTAAAGGATTCCCTACCCAAAACATTCTGGTGAGTATAGAGTGGAACCCTCACCACCATTTTAGTAATAGAAAATATGGGAGGGGAGATTTCTAGAAGCAGGTGCTGTCTCCAAGGTTGGGTAGATGGATGGATGGATGGATGGATGGGATGGATGGTTTTGAAGAGACCTCTTGAAGCATGACATCCCATGTTCTAGTCCCTGACATGCTACTCCCCTTCCTTTGCAGCTATGGATGGGGCACCAGAATGTCTACCTATGGTGGAGCCAGAATCCCCTTTATCTGGAAGAGCAGCCATTCATGGTGGAGATATTATCTGACTGTGATGGTCGCAAGGTGGATGGCCCTCTTCCACCTCCTCTTCCACCAAAGATCCACAACATGATGGAGCTCCTTGCGATTCCAGAGGCCTCCCAGGATGATTACCTAGTACTGGATGAAGACTTGGTGCCAGGCTGCTCAGGAGGGGAAGGTTCCCTGCTCTTGCCAGACAGTGATGGCAGCGAGGGGACAGATTTGGCACTGGCTGAGACAGCACCACGCTCCCCAGAACCTAGCCAAACATCTTCCAGCTTTGAGTACATTGTGTTTGATCCCAGCTCAGGAGGCCTCTCCCCTCAGAGTCACCACCAGACAGAGCTCCAGCTTAAGAGCAGCTACCAGATGGTGTCGGACTCTGGGATTTCGGCTGACTACAGCCTCATGGATTCCAGTCCTGGCCATATGAGCTTGTACACCAACCTCTGTGATGGGGGGCCACAGCCATTCCTGCCCACCTATGTTGTGTGCTCATAGTGACAACTACGTCTGCAACACCAGTCCCCAGCTCCAAACAACGGAGGCAGCAAGATAACCAGCTCAGGAGCCTGGCAATTTCCTCTCCTGGTTTCAGCAAAACACCAGGGAGGAAGCTAATGGAAAAAGCCATGGGCCGCTCCAAAAGTCTCAAAGGCCATACAGCAGCAGAAAGTTAGCAGTGAATGAACAGTGGATTAAGATAGCACAGAGAAAACACTTTTGAGTGCATTGGCTTCCACAATTAATCGATGGTCCTTTGAACAGTTCTTTTTTTAACACTTGAAAGTACCACATCTATTATTATTTTTTAACCCAAAACCTGCCACATGAATTTGTGGTATGGACCTGCAAGTTTCCAGCTAAGGCAGGGGATCTGAGGCACTGTCTGCTTGGGAACTGTGCACTTCCTTCTGTCATACAACTCACATGATCCACATCACGACTAGCATGCACAGTGGGGAGGTTGGGGGGTATCTCCTGGTTACATGCCAGCGCAAAGGAAGCCTTCTTTCAGTACCTTTTCTACTAAGCTTTGGGTCATTTTACTTGTATGAAATGTATTCTTGTCTAAGTATTATAGAGAGACATGTTTCCAACATGTTTGGGCTGAGCTGAAGACCTAAGATCATTGAGGAGGAAGAGAAAGGTGTCTTCAACTTCCAGATAACCTCACCTCGAAGACTGAGAATCTTCACAGACATATCTTACACTAGGTCACACCTTGGCCCATCGATACCACTACTGTCAATTCTGACTGGCCGATGCCAGGGACTGAGCTTGCCACCTGCAACAGGCCAAGCATCAGATTTCCCACTAATCTGTGTTCCCGCCTCGGTACAGAACGAAGAGTCCTCCTGATCTCCCACTCTCCCCTCTGCCCAGACGCACCACCCTAGGCCTACACGTCTCATTTTAGAAAGCAAATGGAGTCCAGGTGCTAGAAAAAAACTTGGACAAGTGCCTGGAACCCAGGACTCTTCATTCTAATATAATTCTATGAGGCTTTTTTTTTAATTTTTACTTTTATAGTATCGTGTTTAAAATACTGACTCAAATTCTAATAGCTGTCTGCTTGAATGAGCACTGTAACCCCTCATGAGAGAATACCGAGGTAATTGCGTAGGTATTGTCTGCTGTTGATTGCCTCAGAGGATGGTTGAGCATGTGTACCACATAATAATCCTTTGAGTCCTCTACCCATGAGAGAATTGGGCCATTTACCTTCTTCTGGTAGCATTGGGAAGGATCCTTGATTTTGCTTGTTTTTTAAAAATTATCCTTTTTCAAGGATCAACGTGTCACGATCACGATGAGCCTGTATTTGTTTCAGCACTGAGATTATAATTTAACACTTGTAAATAGGTCTACAGAGCAACATTTTCTAATTTTGTACCATAATTCAGACTGAATATTTTTAATACTTTGAAGGTTTTTTTAAGAAAAAAATAATAATAAAGAAGTATAAAAATTACTTTCCCCCTCATTTGGTTCCATTTGTTCTTGTAAGCACCCAAATCGGAGGTAGATAGGTGCTTGATCTCCAACCAATCCTCCCTGGGCTCTCATACTGTTTCCCTTAACCACCTCCCACGAGTATTTGACAATTCTAAATGTATTCCTCCATCCCTCTCTTCTCCAACTGCTACAGATGGGAAAATTCCTGTGACTGAGAGGCACGGGGTGGGGTGGGGGGACACCTGACAAATGTTATACTTTGCACTACTGCAGGGGTCCTCAACCTAAGGCCCCGGGGCCGGATACGGCCCCCCAAAGTCCTGAAGCTGGTCCCCCGGACCAATTCCAACCCCCCCCACCTTCCCCCTGCTTTGTGAGCAAGCCAGCATCCGCAGCTACTTCTATTGCTGAGGCAGTTCAAAGCAGTGGGCTATGCCGCTTCTCCCACTCCCCCAACTACTGCCCAGATGATCAGCATGCTGATCTAGCATGCTGGCTAGTGGGACATTCAAAGTGGGAGGGCTACAGCAAGGTCCCCCACTCCCTCCCCCCTTTTTTCCATGTTGGCCTTTTTGGGGGG
>JAHTLZ010000198.1:503920-522012 GCA_023846285.1 Phrynocephalus versicolor | reverse complement strand
GGGGGACTGTGGTCCGGCCCCCAGTGGTGTCTGGGGCGTGGTGGACCAGCCCACTGTTTGAAAACTTTGAGGACCCTTGCTATAGGTGGTACTTTTACAGGCCATTAATAAAATAACAAAAGATGAGTAATTTAAGAGTAATTTAAGAAATAGAAGACTGGGTAGTGCCCTTGTCTGCCACTTTATAGAATTTAACCACACAGTAAGAAATTTAACAATCTGGGCCTTAGGTGTGGTTGCATCAAAGTATAAGAGATCCTTATTAAGAATGGAAATTGACTGGATAATCAGGCTAAACACAATATCACTTTTTTTCTAAATGAGGAAATAGATTCTCGCCCTTGGTATAACACAGCCCCCACTGCCCTTTGCCCATTATCTAACTGCCTTTGACTCACCTGCCAGCTGAGAATAAGTAGTTGTCATCTTTCTTTGTACTTTGGATTACTGTTGAATCTGGTACAGACCAAATGAAAAGCTAAAACTCTCACAGCTTGCTTTGTACCTTAAAGGCTCTCATTTATCTGCACCAGGAGTTTATTGGTCTTATTATGTTCATATTTATTAATAATTAATAATACTGTTAACAATGTGGATTATGAGAAAAATGAGCTGTAACTGTCCCTGGCCAGTTGTTTTTAATGAATGTATATTTTTGTCTTACACATAGTTCCTGAAGGCCACAGCCAATATGTGTTGAGCCTGAGCTTTTAAGATTAGAATAAAGTCAGTGCTGACAGTCTTTTCATACATCTTGAGACACTGTCGCCCATTTCTTCTTTTGAAATCTGAAATACACAATGGTATTCATGCAAGAAGTCTGCACCTTTTGGTGGGCTATATGTTGCAACATATTTTGCTGCCAGTATGCGACTGGTCATGCAACATTCCACCAAAGGATGTAGATTTCCTATCCAATTACCATTGTACACACAGATGACCAATAGGATTCTGGTTGCAAAATGCAGCATGCTGTAATAGTTTAGCCTTCTGGCAAGAAGTCCCGGCCTATTGAGATTCATGTACTTGTTGCATCTACAAGTAATTGAAGAGGTGTGCATCTCAGTCATAGGCTTTGGTAACGTGCTACACTGCACACAGAAATGTGCCCCCTTGTTTAGAGCTGCCATATCCAAAACTGTAATAGCTGTAATGACTTCCAGTATTCAGTTGAAAAGTAACCAGAAAAAGAAGAATTCTGTTTCACCGATGGCCAACCAGATGGCCATCCAGCCTCTGCTTAGAAACCTCCAAAGAAGGAGACTCCACTACCCTCTGTGGCAGTGTATTCCACTGCTGAACAGCTCTTACCGTCAGGAAGTTCTTCCTAATGTTTAAATTGAATATCTTTTCCTGTAGTTTGAAACCATTGTCCGAGTCCTTGAAACCATGGAAAACAAACCAGTCCCCTCTTCAATATGACATCCTTTCAAATATTTAAACATAGCTATCATATCTCCTCTCAGCCTTCTTTTTGTAGGGCTAAACATTCCCAGCTCCCTAAGCTACTCTTTGTGAGACATTTCTTCCAGACCCTCAATCGTCTTGGTTGCCCTCCTCTGGACCCTTTCAAGATTGTCGACATCCTTTTTAAACTGAGGTGCACAGAACTGGAGCAGTACTCCAGGTGGGGTCTGACCAGAGCAGAATAGAGTGGAACTATCACTTCCCTCGATCTAGACACTATGCTTCTGTTGATGCAACGGGGAATCTTCTCAGGCCTTCCAAGTTGACGACAATCTACAGCTTGTTGCAAATTCTACAGTTTATCCAAGCAAAGTATAAAGAAGTAGCTGGCTGGATCACTCAATGTGGTGGAGTGGTGGCTGCAGGAGTTGGAAGTTTGATTCCTCCTCTAGGGAGAAGAGGCGGTCCTTGTGGCCCTGGGTGAGCTGTTCAGCTCCAGGACATCCTCAAGAAGAGAATGGTGAACTATTTCTGTGTATTCTCCACCTAGAAAACCCCTGGAAAAGAATCTCCGTAAGTCAGAATTGAATCAACAACCTTTAATTATTATTACACATGAAGGGACATTTCTTTTTCTCTATCCTGTGTTGAATTAGGTTCATTGGGTGGTCCCAAGTTCTATTATTATGACAGAGGGAGAAAATCTTCCCTCTCTATATAATTTTCACACCTTTCAAAGTTTTATAAGCCTCTCCTCAGTACATCTCCACTTGTCTTTTTTCCCACCTAAAATTAAAAGATTTGAGAAGTTGTCATTTTCTTTCATAGGGGAGTTACTGTATCTGAAAACCCTTGAGATTTTGCACTGGTACATTGCTCAGCTGGCAAATATATGGTTCGGCTGGGTGCTTTCTGATTTGGGGTTTCAAAGGTCACTTGGAAAACATGAGAGGCAGGCACCCAGGGGGTTAATTAAAATATTTAGCAGCTACTAAACACTGGTGCTTTCAGCAGGCTGGTACCACCATCTGTCCCTTTGGTTGGCAGCACTGAGAGATATGGAGATGTACAGAAACCCTCGCCATCTGTTATGTGTTGAAGGAGGACATAAAAATGCAGGGTGATGAGGAAGGGAGGATTGAGATTCCTCCACTGTGGAGTGTTCTACAAGGAGCTGACATCTTTATGGTGATTGACTGGCAGGCAGATGGAGGAGAAGTGGTTTCTACTGGTGGGTATCTGTGTACTACCCAGAATACACCCAAGCTGATCCAATTGTAGAAACTAGGCAGGGTTTTGCTTACTTGGTCCTAGATGCCTGCCAGATCCCAACCCTGGCAGGCATCAGTTCTCCAGGATTTCAGACAAGATACTTTCCTTGACCTTCCTGGAGATAAGAATCAGTTCTCTAGGATTTCAGACAAGATATTTTCCTAGACCTCCCTGGAGATAAAAATCTCCAGGAAGATCTAGGAGAGTAGTGGTGAACCTTCGGCCCTCCAGATTTTTTGGACCACAACTCCCACAGTCCTTTGTCATTGGCAATACAGGCTTGGAATCCTGGGAGTTGTGGTCCAAAACATCTGGAGTGCCAAAGTTTTGCCACCACTGGCCTAGGAAAATATCTTGTCTGAAATCCTGGAAAACTGATGCCTGCCAGGGTTGGGACTAAAGGTCTGTCATAGCAGTGAAGACAACTTCCTGTCCTTGGGTAGCTCTGTGTTTTGGACCAAAGTCCTCATCACGAGCTGCCAGCCTCCGGCACCCATGTCACACAGGTATTTATTTATTTATTTGACTGGATTGGATTGGATTTTTATACTGCATCATCCGGCCAATGGTCACTCAGGGCAGTATTACTATTGATCTGGCTTGATTAGTAGCCCAGCCTTCTCTTCCGAAGATGTAAAGCAAGGAGCACTTTGTGAGGCATGGCAGAGAATTGAAACCAGCCCTAGAAAGTGTCCCAACACAGGAAGAAATGACACAGTAATGGATCTATTCCAAATGCGTATGGGAAGATTTTTTTAAAACAAATGCTTATCACAAATGTTATATCAATTGTTCATTTCAGGTATAGGATGGCAAAATTACATGTGTTTCAAAAAACACGCATCCAAACAATTAAGCTACATGTGTGCTAGTCGTGTCCGACTCTAGGGGCGATGCTCGGCTGAATGCATTTCTGCACATGGGACACTATTTACCTTCACGCTTTTTACAGCGGTACCTGTTTATTTACTTACGTGTACATGCTTTCAGATTGCTAGGTTGACAGGAGCTGGAGTTATACAAATCTGAAAGCCAGCAGGGCTCTCAATGCATGGAGGAGAAGGTGGTGCCAGATGGAGGGGCTTAGATTCATTAGGCACTGGGGAATGATTTGGTACAAGCCGGGCCTATACAAAAGGGATGGGTTTCACTTGAACTAAGATGGAGCCAGATTGCTGGCACATAGGATAAAAAAAGGTGGCAGAGCAGCTTTTAAACTGAATCCTGGGGAGAAGCTGACAGAAGCTAAGCGGCATCCAGTTCGGAACACCTCATCCCTGTGGAACGATGTTGGGTCAGAGAACCACAAAGTGATGACATAATAGGTATTAGGACTGAGATAATAATGTGATGTGATAGTTTGTTTGCTGGAATGAGAAGCTGTGGGGGGAGGGAAAAGAACAAGCAAGCAGCCTTTCTTGGGGGTGGGGGGGACCCCCTGTACTGGTGCTTCTACGCAAATGCCTGAAGCCTCCAAGCAAAGATGGGAGAGCTTGAACATTTGGTGGCTAGGGCTAACATTGATATACAGTAGTGGCCATAACAGAAACTTGGTGGAATGCGGAGAACCAGCAGGATACCACAATCCCAGGCTATAAACTCTATAGGAGGGATAAGGAGGGGCGAATTGGAGGGGGGAGTGGCCATCTATGTCAAAGAAGGGGTAAAATCCAGCAGAATGGAAATTGACGGTGGGTCTGACTCCACCATAGAATCACTGTGGGTTAAACTACCGGGTCCAAGGAGTAATGCAATAGTGGTGGTGTGCTATTGTCCACCAGATCCAAAACTTGAGCAGAACTTTGAAATGAGGAGACAAATTATGGAGGTGTCTAAGAGCCTTTTCACACGACCCCTAAGATCCGCTGGCCACTTAAATTCGGACCAGAGATCTTGGGGGTTTGTCGCTGTTCCTGTGTTCCCACCCCCTCTGCACTCCCTGGCTCCTGTCTGGATGAGGGGAGGGAGGAAAAAAAGGAGAAAAGAATGCCGCTTACCTCCCTTCTGCCATCTCGGCTCACCTCCGTTCTGCCATCTCATTCCAGTCTCTTAGTATCTCTTAAAGGGGCGGGGGGCAAAACAACAACAAACAGAAGCGAGGAGAGCCCGGCACTCACTAAGTTACATCTGCATCAGGAATTTTTCACCCTCGGAGAGCAGGTACTTGAAAGGTGTGCCGGGACACGCTTAGGTGGGCGTGGTGCACTTAATTTTTTGTAAACTCCAGAGCTGGTGGGGAAACAATTTTAAGCTCCGGATCTGGGAGCCATTTGCCATGGATTTTAGGGGTCGTGTGAAAAGGCTCTAAGACGGGCAGGATAGTAATCAGGGGGACTTCAGTCATCCCCACATACGAATTTATGAGTGTAACCCATCTGTTTCCCTCTCAATGCCATTTTTATCATTTGTTTTTTTCCCTCCAGTGTCCACTTTGTGATCAATGAGAATGAGTGAAATCCTGTTGTGCAACTTTTATTTTATAACTGTGATGATGTTTTAACCAGAAATGTCCTTCTTGGATTCCTGAGCAAAAGTGGAACCAGAATCCAGGTTAGATGTGTTGTAGGTTTTATGAGAGTAACATTTTTTCAGTTGATTGTTTCTAGGAAGAAAATGTGAGATACACATACATCTTTATTCATTTGGATATGAGAATAAAATAAAAGCGCAAATATTGCAAAATAATATTCATTCGGGAATTCATTTTTGCCAGAGCAGGGCAAATGAAAACCAGAGCTAAAACAACAATTAACATTTGTTTTGCAGAGTGGGTATGATTTCATCTGCTAACCTGTGAATTTTGAACCAGGGCAACAGAGTGGCTCTGGGGATTTCTCTGGGGTTAAACAAAGCAATAGGTTTTCCATTGACAAGGCAAGAATAATACAGACATGGGAGGAAGCCTTGTGAGGAGGATAAGGGCAAGAGACCAAGGACACAGAGAGGGTCCCATAGCCAAGTAGGGGTCTGAAACCAGGTATCCTGAGTTCTAATTCTAGTCTGCAGCTAAATGTTTAAAATATGTACAAAGCAGTTGGGACTTCAGTGCTTCTCTTCAGTACCCATAAGTCAAATAAACTTATGATTTGATTTTGCATATTTGAGTTCAGACTTTTCCAGAAGATTCACAGCACTAGACGTCTCAGCTGCTTTTGATACTATAGTATAGACCAGGGCTGTTCAGCTTTGAACAGGCCAAGGTCTGCTTTTTCCAGCCCAAAGTGCCTGAGGGCTACTACACTAAAACCTCTACTTACGAATTTTATCCGTTCTGAGCACATGCTCATAAGTAAAAACTTTTGTAAGTAGAGCAGCGGTTTCCCATAGGAATGCATTGAAGACCAATTATTCCATTCTGGAGGTATCAGATTTCAATGCGCCATGGCCCTTGAATTGCCCTGCTCAACTGAGACAGTGGGCTGGCAGACCCAGAACGTTGCTGGGGCAGTGGTGGTCCTTGGGATGGGGGAGGGAGGGGTGGAGAACTTATCCCCTCACTTTTTATTGATGGCTGGTGGGCTACTTTTGAACCCTTCACGGGCTACATGGCATCCTCCTGACTCATCTCTCTGAAATGGGAATGGGGGACATTGCATTAAAGTGGCACCACTCCTTCCTGCAGGATAGAGCGCAGAAAGCGGTGTTAGGTGATTCATGTTCGACACCACGGCTGCCGACCTGTGGAATCCTCCAGGGTTCTGTTCTGTCTCCTATGTTATTTAACATCTATATGAATCCACTGGGGGAGATTATCAGGTCTTTTGGGGTTAAGTGCCACCAGTATGCCGATGATTCCCAGCTCTACCTCTTGTCACCTCTAAATTCTAAGGGAGCTACTGTACTATGTCAACTTTACACAGGTGTTTAGCTGCAGTAATGAACTGGATGAGGATGAACAAAATGAAATTAAACCCAGACAATACAGAGGTGCTCCTGCTCAGTCGAAAGGAAGAACAAGGGATAGAGATGCAACCCTCCAATAGAAAAAAGAGATACACAGCTTGGGGGTGCTCTTGGACTCAACCTTGAGCTTGAATGCCCCGGTCACAGCTGTGGCCAGGAGCGCATTTGCACAATTAAGGCTAGTACGCAAGTTACGCCAGTTTCTTGAGAAACCGGCTCTGGCCACGGTGATGGAGAGACATCCAAGTGACATCCCGGCTAGACTACTGTAATGTGCTCTATGTGGGGCTCCTGATTAAAAGCCTCAGGAAACTTCAACAGGTCCAAAATGCAGCAGCCAGACTGCTGACTGGGGCGGGGTACGGAAATCACATTACATCGCTATTAAAGCAGCTCCACTGGCTGTCAATCAGCTATAGGGCACAATTCAAGTTGTTGACCTTGACCTACAAAGCACTGTATGGCCTGGGTCCTACCTTCCTCAAAGATCGAATCTCACAGTATGAACCGACTCAGATGTTAAGGTCATCAGGAGAGGCCCTTCTCTCCAACCCGTGAAAGGGCCTTCTCAGCTGCTGCGCCCAGACTCTGGAGCTCCCTACCACTAGAGGCCAGGACTGCCTCATCTCTGTGGTCTTTCCAGAAACAGGCAAAGAACTTTCTCTTCAGGCAAGCTTTCCTTGAAAGTGGGTCTACCTATTATGTCTCTTTTATACAAATCTATAGGATCACAGTGTAAGATGTCGCTCAGTTCCTTGTTCTCAATACTTGAATATGACTTAATTATACTGGACTGTATATTATCTCTCTTTCTGTAAGCCGCCTTGGGTCCTTTTTCCAAGGAGAAAGGCGGGGTAAAAATACTAAGAAATAAATAAATAAATAAATAAATAAATAAATAAATAAATAAATAAATAAATAAATACACACACATACATATCCTGATGGATATTTATGACTTTTCAGTCGAGTGACACTGGAAATGCCATCAAATCAAAGAAGGCATATTTGGCGATACGTAGCCATTTGTGAGTCAGAATCATTGGTAAAAAACATGAGGATCCGTACTGGACCTGACCTTGTTCTGATATACATTTGTGGGTGGGTCTGTGCATGTGACTTCTCTCTCACTTTCTGCCTCTATTCTTTTTGTTAGCCCGTTCTCTCGGTCTCCATCAGGCATATGGCACCCCCTTCTCTTCATCTGAGTTACCTGAGAGCCCATTCATTTCCTCTTTCTCTCTCTCTCCTGGGCAATCGGTGCCCTATTTTCTCTCTCTTTTTCTGCACCCTTCTCTTTTTGTTTACAGCCCCTTCACGTCTTCCCCATCCATTGCACTCTCTGGGGTTTTCTCCGACTTCCTCCACCCTGCAAGGTCCATAGGACAGGGTGGCTGGCATAGCACTAGGCATTCACTGTGACCAAGCCACACATCAGAGGGTGATGACTGATGCGTTGTGAACAGCAATGCATTCTTAGCTTTTCTGCTGCTTCTCCACCAAGAGTCCTGACTGGGAGCCATAGGAACCTGTTTACCATTCCCTGGAAAGGTGGGTGGGTGGGGCAATGTAGGAAAGCACTGTGGCTCCCTGACTGTGGGGGTGGGTGGGCTCGGTTTCAGTGGTGGTTTCCTGGGTCAAGTACGATTTCCAGCCTCAGCAGTCGGAGCTGTCAATCACCTTTAGTGCTGCCTGGCAACCATGTTGCCTAGTGACAGCCTTCTGGTTGCCAGGTTACGTAGAGAACTCCTTTCAAGGTTCTGAGGAGTGGACTTTTATCATGAGGAAACCAGACCTTTCCCATTCATCCCCGGCTCCTTTCCTTCCCGTTCCTATCATCTACCATTTAGAAGGGTTTTGTTTTTCATTACGTTTTCTGCCTTCCTTGATAAATGTAGGTGCTGCTCCTCAGAGGCGACTGGCATGGTGGAAAGAGGTGGCTTTCTCATTTATCTCTCACAGGTGCCTGCTGAGAAGCTTCCCTGCATGACGCCCACCTTTCTGTGGAAGTGGGTGTACATGCCAAGCTCTGCTTGTATGTTTACTTTGACATGTCCCCATTTGTGGGTTCACAGATGGACCATCACAAACAGCTACGGACTGATAAGAGGATGCACAGGGACTGTGTCGCCTCATTTAAAGGTGTGTGCATGTGGCATCTTTCTGAGGACATGGATTTGCCCTAGAAACTCTGAAGGTGCATGCAGTGATGAAAATGTTGTCCCTTTTCACATGGTGTATAATTGGCATCCTATTTTAAACTTCCCTTTTATGTTTCTAGACTTCTAGACTTGCAGACGGCACAGGAAAAGTTGCGGGAAGGTTCTCCTGTCCTTGGCAAAAAATCCTGCGCTTCTTCTGTCTTAGTGAAAGGAACATTAGGGTGATCATTGTTCATGATAGGGTTTGGATACTTTCCTTTATTTCAGGGTGTTTTTTTCCTTGTTATGTTTGGAGCAACCACTGCTTCATAATCACTGATTCTTGAAATTCCCACTTCTGTTCCTAACTTGATTTGTACCCAGTATACCTAAGAGAGAGAGAGAGAGAGAGAGAGAGAGGCCGTTACTTCACGAGGCTCCTCGCTTCGGAGCGTCATTGCCTTCGATCTGAATTCGAAGGCGATCACGTGGTCTCCCTTCGCCCCCACCCCCTTTCCTATGTACTCACGCGGGCAGCTTTTCCGTTCGAATCTAGAATGACCTCACGAGCTCCATTCGCATCCAAACACTCATGTTCTTTGCCCGTTTCCCGCGATCTCCGCATTTTTAAAAAATAAAGGAAACGGTGTATCGATGCATCGATGCTTGGCTGTCAGTTACGGCGAAGCGCTGTAAATGTGTGACTCTTTGCTTCGTAATTATTACTTATATTATAATTTCCATTGGGGGGCTCCTAAAACTGCTGTTCCCCATCATGGTCACTAGGTGGGCTATCGCACAACGATTGTACTTCTTCTTTCAAAGGTCCTCCAGGACACTGGAGTAACCCCCTCCTTACTCCCTAGAGTATACACCAAGCCTCTTCCGCCTTCTTTCTGCCATTCTCCCGGTACCATGCCTCCATCGCGTTCTTCAGCCCGCCTGCAGAAACTCCATAGGTATACTCCATACATTATTGCTGTGTTGCACAATGTCAATTCTTTGTTGAGCACTGTAGCTTTGTTATTTCTGAGAAAGGGAAGACGCGTTTTCCGACGCCGAGTGCTTTTTGGCGAGGCGTTGAGGGCATGCAACGCTTTGATATGGGTTACTTCGGCTTGGATGAAAAGCTCGCCTCGAGAGAAGCTTTTCTGGTGTTACCCAGGACGTTCTCAGTGGTTTCACGACACGGTGCTTCAGCTTTGGGACGATCGCCAGTGGTTACAAAACTTCCGTATGACTAGAAGAACACTTTTTTGGGTGGCCGATAAGCTGCGTCCGTTTCTGATGCGCAGGGACACAGTTATGCGCTCAGCTGTCCCAGTGGAAGAGAGAGTGGCAATCGGCGTGTATTTCTTGGCAAGCTGTTCTTGCTACAGAACCATCGCTCTAGTATTCCAGAAAGGAAGCTCAACTGTTGCAAGCATTGCAATCGAGGTTTGCCTTGCAATGGAACACGTTCTTCTTAAGGAAGAGGTCCGCCTGCCTGATTTCAATAAGGTAACCTGCTTTCGGTCATCCCAGTCTTTACTTGTGTTCTGAACCTGTGCCTGTACGGTTTAGGAAATTAATGATTCTTTATTTTTTTTTTCTCTGTTTCTACAGATGACATCATCTATGAAAATCTTCGGGTTCCCACATGCTATAGGTTGTATCGACGGAACGCACATTCCGATAAGCCCCCCGAAATTGCAGGGGCCTGCTTACTTTAACAGGAAATCATTTCATTCTGTATTGCTTCGGGCTGCTTGCGACGGAGAGGGAATTTTTTTCTCTATGTTGACTGGTCATTCAGGTGTTAATCATGATGCCCATGTGTTCAGATCATCTATGCTTTTTAGTCGGATGGAGGAAGGCAGCCTAATACCTGGCAGTCCTATGTTCCACTATGCAGGGGTGTCAATACCTCCCATTATATTAGGGGATGGTGCCTATCCATTGTGTAAGTGGCTAATGAAGCCCTTTGCTGTTACTAGAAATGACAGGGAGCGCCACTTCAATAAGGTATTTAATCGCTCAAGATGCGTTGTGGAGAGAGCATTTGGGCGGTTGAAGGCCAGATTCAGACGTCTGTCTGTTAGGATTGAGGCTCACATAGAGAACGTGAATTCAATTATTGCCTCTGCTGTGATTCTACACAATATATGTGAACGTGAAAACCATGACATACTTGATGATGAACAACATTCCATACCCCCACCTGAACCACAGGATGAGTGTGAAACAAATGACTACCAGAGATCTGGAACTGCACGTGCAGAGGCTGAGGCCGTTCATAATGCTATTGCGGAGTACCTGTTTACCCATGTGAAGTGACATGGGCGCAAAATAATAAGTTCATCTACTCTACCTCACTATTTTATGTTACACTTTCATTTGCAGTAGAATTGTGAGGCTTTACAGTATGGGTTACTCCTGTAAAATTCCTTCCGTTAATAAATGTTTCTATTTGATTTGCATTATTTTCCTTTAACTTAAGTGCAAAACACCAGTAGGTTTTTCAAACTACTACACCGGCTATGCAAAAGAATGCCTGACAGGGGTATTTGCTTCAAGATCATACAATAATCAGTAATAAACCTTGCAAAAAAACCAAGGCACTGGACTAAATTTACTGCAGTTTCTGAACGCATACCATCGAAAAATAAATAATGCCTTGGCTAAGGGTTCATCTGCCCTGTTGTATGTCACTTTAGAAAACATGCCTTTCAGAGAGGCCCCCCTTATAAGAAAACAACATTCCGATGTTGTTTTCTTATAACACCTCCCTCTTCATATGCAGAGTACTGCTGCCAGAGTGAACTTAAGAAGGAAGTTTCAAATTACAGTTCCCTCAGCAAGCATTTTATGGCCTAATGGCTCTGGAGGAAAGCCAAAAATAAACTGTTTGTGTTGTCTTTAGCCACATAAGGAAACTAATCGCATATTTTTTATCCATTGCTGTTAGCTTCTGAGGAATAAATCATTTTATAATGCTTTACAATGAATTTCTTGTTTTTAAAGTGTATTATTCTTTACACTTACTGCACAGTACTATTAATTGCTTTGGGTTAACTGAACACAGTGTCAACAGCATACTTTGCATTAATACATTAGTTCGGTACTAATTCCCTGACCACCATGATACCAAGACGGAAAAGATGTGAAAATTTACTTGCTGTGCTATGGCAAATAAACCAGCAAGTAACAAACTTGCTTCGATTAAGTCAGCAGTACTTTGCATAGTCAAAACGAAAGTTAATGAAACATTTCTGCACCACATCCTAGCCAGCTGAGACACAGAACAGGGGGCCCCTTTGTAATCAATCACCCATCCCCCTTCCCAAATTGAGATCACCTTTCTGTTGAAATGCTAATAAAGGGAGCCAAAAGGTGCAAGGGAAGGAAGTTAGCATTCAGGCAACTGAGTTTAGTTGCTGGTGTCCTTTAAAAAAGAAGGCTTTTCCTAGGGAAAAAATTTTACAAGGCAGCTATAGGGATGGATTCTGAGGACAATTCAGAGAATTGCACGGCCAGTTCTGTTCAATCCAAAATTAAGAGAGGGGTTATTTGGGGAAACGAGGAGACTTCAGCCTTAATTAAGGTTTGGGGTGAGGCGGAGATAAAATATGCCTTGTCTTCCCTCAAAAGGAATATTGAAATCTATGAGGTGATTTCAAAAGAATTACGAAAAATTGGATTTTTTAGATCAGGAACGGAATGTAGAACTAAATGCAAATCGCTTCGAAAACTGTACAAACAGGCTGTAATTCAAAACAGTACTTCTGGAGCTGGGCGTGCAAAATTTATTTGGTACGAAGAAATGGCAAATATTTTTCGAACAGACACCTCAATTCACCCATTGCGGACAACCGAGAGCGAGTCCAGCGGGAGCACTGGTAAGCATTGACTATGTACCATTTAATATATATCGTAAAATACGTCACGTTGCCTGTATTTAACAGAGAAATATTATGTTATTAAAAGTAACTCTATTAATATACATAAGTACAGACACTTGTTTTTAGCACACGTTGTGTCCTTCGATACACCGAAGCAACGAGGGAACGGGATGACTTGTAAATCTTTCAGATTTACAAGTCGGATGCGTTTAATTTCCCTCTCATATATTGATTTCGGTTTTTGATTAACAAACATTGAAACACTGCATCGATGTATCGTTATTTCTTTATTATTAAGGAGATTACATATGTAATTAAAAGTATCCGAAATGTAATTTACTAATGATATATTGTATCTCCGCTTCCCAGAGATATTCGATGCATCGAAAAACGATCGAGATAAAAGCATAAAGTAAAATACACATGTTTCTCTTTATTATAAAAGCAGTTTGCTTTGTTGTAAGATTAAGCATCCATTTTGAAGTGTACCGGTTCTAAAATTTCCTTGATTCGGGCAAAAAAAATGGGGGGGCGGGACATGCCTCACAAGTAACCAATCATTGAACCTTAACAATTATGTGCTCCGGAAACTAAAAGACTGCTTCCTGTACTTTGCATTATGGTGTGTTGGAACGCGAGGGAAGTATAGCAACTTATATTCCTCTTCTCACATGCAGCAACCACGGAGGCAATGCCTGGAGTTAGCGATAATGCCGGATCACAGTCCCTCTTCGATGAGAGTGAAGGCATGAACCAAAGCTACGTTGCTTCGGAAGCTTCAGCAATGGGTGAGGAAGACTTTAAAAGTTATGCTAGCAGGGCAGGCCATGTTTTCCAAACGTCTACTAGTCGGATTATTAGGAATATCATGTAAATCATATCCTTACAGACCATAGTAATGTAAGTTAAAAATAAACAATGTAAAGTAATGCCTTTTATATAAATTATTTTATTTTCAGAATACCAATCAACAGACGGTTGTGAACCATCCACATCTGGCTGTTCTTCTTCCCAGAGTCCCCAAGCAATATTACCTGAACGGCTTGGTAAAAAAGGTATGTTCATTAGGTAACTAATAAAACACTGAGCTATTAAAACTAAATTACTTTGAATACTGGAGCAAGCAGCCGTGGGGTTTACTCTGTAAATACTACTATTACATTCAAAGAATTTAAATGCTGGAATTATTAACATCTCTATTTTTAAATAGGTAATTTTTTTTTATTTTTAGTAAATCAATTTGTTAATGGATAATCCTTGTTGCGGTCCACAGTGATTTTTACATAAGTATTATTTTATACACTGCTTAAAAATTAATTTTAAATTATCCTTATTAAATACAGACACAGTGGAAACAACAAACTATGAAGCCACGCTCGATCCAGCAACCAGGCTTGCATTACTAAGGAAAAGGAAGCAGAGATCTACAGCAGCATCACGCCTGGACAACACACTAACTGGTTTTGTGGACTGGGTTAAGGCTTCGGATGACAGAAAAGAATCTACACTAAATTCTTGGAACCACCAGGATATGATGTTCCAGAAACAGGTTATTGACAATCTAAGGGTGGCTTCAGATTCTCTTGCTAAACTAACCCAATTTTTAACAACTATAGGGACAAAAAAAAAGGTTAACATGGAAGGAGAAACATCCCATAATGATCAACACACTAAGAACCAGACTGAAATCCTGCTCTCTAATGGTTCCCCAAACACTGATAATGTAGAGAACAGTGATTCTGATGGTGATTCAACGGGGACCACAGGCTCTGGAACTGCCTCCGAGCAGGAGAGTGATACTGAATGCTCAGTATCACTCCTGCCCTCTAGGTCTTCAGCTTCCCTTGTTTCTTTTGGTAAACCAAAAAATGGAGCAACAGTTCAGGGAAGCAAACGAGGGGAAAAAATGCTGCATGGCCACAAAAAAAGACCAATGACTAGTACTCAGAAACAGGGAGCAGTACAACCTGAGTTCCCTGTGTCACCGTATTTGATTGTAAAGCAGGAAAGTGGTACTGACAACCTTGTTTCCAGAAAGTTAGCCACACCAAAAAGAAGACGTATCAAGAAGAAAATATTTTCACCCTAGTTGATTACTTATTCCATTTTGAGTAAATATATGAACATGCCAAGGTTGGGAGTAGGGACAGAATACCCAGACCCTGGTTTTTAAAGGGAAAACTGCTGAACTGCTTCACATTTAAAGCAACCTCAGTTACATTAAAACCAATAACAGCAGTAAAACACTAATCTACCTCTGTAAGGAATGATTTTCAAGGAAATTTTAAATCACTGGGTACTCTCCCCCTCCACTCACCCACAAAAACCTAACCCAGACTACATAAGAAAAAGAAACATAGATGATTCTTTAAGAAACTTTTTTATTTCTATCCACTCAATAGGCAAAGTATAGGTATGTGCACTTTACTTTTATTTAGAGTACTATAAAGTAACATTTATAAGAGGAGGAGCTGCCCTCTACCAGTTCCACCGATGAATGCTGTTCTCCTGTGTAGGTAACACTGGAATGTGGTCTTTTACAAGACAACAAGACTAATACTTTAACAGCACAGAAAAGCTATAAAGTGCTTTTTAGGCAGTGGCTATTAACAGAAATAATGTACATTGCTAATCAGATTGCTCAAAAGATTCAAATATACATTTCAACTATACTCTTAGAGACTAGGATTTTCAGTGGTTTTCTGTTTCCAGGTTAAAGGAATTACGTGTGAGGCGTCATATTCTTCTGCCTCATACCTACAGAAACATTTTTTAAACAATATAACTAGAACAACATGTTAATTGCTTCAATTAGTACCGTATTGTGTATTAAAATTGCTCGAAGTGCACAAACAAGAACAACAGAAAACTCAAAGTATGCAGCCGTAATATTTTCTTAGGAGATTTTTTATAAATAAAACTTGTAAATACTGCTTACACAGTAACATTTAGTCAGAAAAGGATAAACCCAGGGAACGTTGCTGGGTACCACATCAGTCCTTTAAGACGTGAGTCAATGGAATATTTGAGCATAGGAGAACCAGTGTTCATCCACTAAATTGTCCAAAAACCACAAAAAAAAGGCTTCATCGCCTTCGGCGCCTTCTCCTGGCTGGAGCTGCTCCTCTGTTTCCTGGGAGCACTATTTCTTCGAGAGCGGCTATTCTCTCTACTGCCTCTTGAAGAGCAGCAACCCAGTTCTGATGTTCTGCGCGGGTCACTGGTTGCTGCATAATGTCCAGCGGTTGATCCTCTTGTAACTCTGAAAATAAGAAAAATATATTTATTTTTTGTTAAATAACGGTCTAGTATGTGTACACACCTTAGTGCAGCCCACAAATGACTGTCACACACCTTCATGCTCAACCTGCTGTTCCTGAACGTTGCCTTGAACATTCTCCACTCCCTGTTCTTCTTGACCTGCACCTTGATTTTCTTGGCCTTGACCCTCTGGCTCCACTGGTGGTTGGAAATCATGAGCCATTGCCTGTTCCTCGTCCTCATCAGAGTCATTGGCCTGCTGCTCCAATTGTTCCCTTCTGTTTGGCCGCCTTGGAGGCCTTACATCACCACCCCTGTTGCCATGCCTCCTTCCTGGTCCAGCTCCTATTGAGACATAAGTGGGAAATAGTTTTATATTGCTATTGTTCACTGCAAGCCTAAGATGTCCTTGTCAGAAGTTTTATTTCTATATATCTTTTCTGAAGCATTGGTGTTCTTTTTTTTATGCAGGATATTTACTAGAGGGCACCAGTTTTAAAGGAAATGGTTTTAAATGTCACTTCAGCTATTTATTGGGAGCAAGCCATCTTTTAATATTTTTGCCTGCTTTGCTGTATGCTGATCTAGAGTTTCAGCATCATTACATCCAAATTTGCCTTGAAACCTAAGTATATTTGCCCCTAATACTTCTCATATTACACTTTTAGGTATTTTAACATGTCATACTTAAGTCAAAAGTAGTAATGTTTTTAAAAGAAAGTTTGTATGACTTACCCAAAGGAAAAAGATGCTGAGGGTCGGGCCTTCCAGCTTGAATCCACAGTTCCAACAGTTGATGCCAAAAAGCTGATTGCTGTCCCTCTTCAGCATCCTCTCCAAAATAAAACAATGCCCTATTGAAATTTTGTCTTATCGTTTTAAATTTCGATCTAATTTGCGTGGGATTCCTGGCATAGTTTAGCCTTGCCAGCTCTCTTGCAGCCTGTCTGAAAGCCTGCTGGTTTCCTCTGGGTTGGAGATGAAACAGAACTGGGCCCATTTCATTCTCAATAAAAAAATCCAGAAGACTGGACACCTCTGCCTCCGTCCAGTAGCGGCCCCTCCCTCCCTCCATCTCCACAGCAAAGGCCTTGTAATGTTCTGACAAGAACAATAATTTTTTTACTGGACAACTGCTCCCTAAGTAACTCCTAACTCTCCACGGGTGGCTGGGAAAACTTGAGGGGTTTTTATAAGGTTTGGCCTAGGGATCCTGCACATTTCTCTGGAAAATGAAACTAATTTTAACCAATAGGATTAAGGGTCAACGTAGAGTTCACTTGCCAGGTGCCTAGCAGTATGTTTATCTGGCCTTTTACATTGGTAACTTAAATTACTGCAATAATGTACCTGGGGTTGTGTTTTAAAAAGATGCATTTGTCCTATTGCAAGGAATACTAATAGATTTTACAATGCATTTGTTTATGAATACTTTTATTTAGCAGGAACAGTTACCTGTGCTATTTTGCAGAGCTCATGCAAAACAGCTACAAATTCATCAGTTCAACCCAGCAACGTTGGTTGAAGGTCAGGAATGGAAACATTTTCTAGCTAGTGCTAAGAGTGGGCCATTGTTCCTGGAGGAAAATGGGTGGAGTTTGTAATTGGAAGGCTCCAAGAAGGCCAGCACCTGCCTGCAGATAGCGAGGCTCTTTTGTTTGGAGCCTGATGGCCAGAGAAAGGTGAAAAGTTCATGGCTCAGGACTGACCATTACGAACAATCTTGGAATGTACCACTTCTACTGTTGATCATAATTGGGGATGTTTATTTGTTGTCATAGTTCGGTGTTACTGTTATAATTTGTATTATTGCATTAAATGGTTATCACAATAAAGTTACAACATTCAGGAATTGATAAACACCCGGACTGTTTGTTTGAAAAGTTTTATCAATAGCTGCTTTTATAATCAGCACTATGGAATATTCCTGATCTGCTGAAAGGGAAGCATACTCATATCAGCTTTTCGATACAGCGGTTTCTAAATGTCTGCATAAAAAATGCTCAGCTGTACCGAACCAGTACATTGGTATAACCTTTGAGTCCTACATCTACAATAGTGTTTTAAAATATAATTTTGCCCTCAAGAATCTCAAAAGCACTTAACTGCCATTCTGGTGGGGGGGTTATTCGGGGTGAGAGGAGTGGGGGAAGATGCAGCAATCGTTTGAAAGCGGCAACCGGCGAATTTATTTGTCCAAAGAACTCTGCACATGGCCAGAGGCACT
>JAHTLZ010000198.1:484191-503236 GCA_023846285.1 Phrynocephalus versicolor | reverse complement strand
CCGTTCTGGGGGGGGGGGTTATTCGGGGTGAGAGGAGTGGGGGAAGAACCAGCAGTACATAAAAAACACAAAGCTTAGCAGCAGTGGAATTTTTTTACAAGGAAGTCAACACATGCACAGAGACTATTTATTGTTTCCGCTGTTACAATTTTATATTTGGGGGGGGGGTTATGGGTGAGTTATCCAGATATGTGGTGCACCCTTTTCAGAAGTTTTGGGGGGGATCTGGAGCTGGTTAACGGCAGCGGTGTATGGGAAAAAAGTTTAAAAATTATCGGCGGTTTCTTTCCAAACGCGACGTCCCGGAAGCGAAGCAGTCAGTGCCAACGAGTAGTAAAAGGAGTATAAACAGCCTTGAACGGCTTTTCAGAACGCCACCCCATGGATAAAGGAGCAGTAAACACAAAAACAGATTCGGCTGGCAGGGGAAAACAGAGACACCTGGCGTTTGTTTTTAGAACAGGAAAAGGATCTATTTGGAACCGGGGTACAATTAAAAACTTGCTTTAACAACAAACAAATATGTTTTTTTCCGGTGCAGACCGCAGCAACGAATCTCCGACGGAACGATGTATCGATGCATCGATATTTCGGATGGCGAAGAATACAAAAAAAAAAAAATGGGGGGGGGAAACCTAAGTCCGCACGCGGCGCTGGGTGCGAAGCGAGATGCGAAGCGACGAGATTCCCGTCCTCCGCCAGGGGCATCAGTTGCCCCGCTTGGAGCACGCTAAAGGGGGCGTGGTCGGGGTGACGTCGAAGCCAAAAGGGAGGAGCGTGCGGACTGAAGCGGTCGGTTCGCAGGCAAATGACGGCTTACCGCGAACCGAGCCGCTCGTGAAGTAACGGCCAGAGAGAGAGAGAGAGAGAGAGAGAGAGAGAGAGAGAGAGTTGCAAGTCCAGCCTGGTCTACTTCTGTATTTTTAACCATGTCATATCTGAAAATAGATAGACAAGACCATTTGGGGTCTGGCAGTAAGCAGTCATGAATTTCATATAACCAAGCTGGTATTAAAAGCTGCATAAACCATCACACGGTGTCAAGTCAGTTCTGACTGATGGTGACCCGTCACAGGGTTTTCCAGGTGGAGAGTACTTAGAATTTGTTTATGATTATTTTCTTCTGGGGGTTGGGGGGTGCCCTGGGATTGGACAGCTTGCCCAAGGTCATGTAGTCTATCTCTACTTGCCAGAGGCGCAGAGGGTAATTGAACACCCATCTTCTGGCTTGGCAGTCAGATACCCAAACCAATGAGCTATGCGGCCAAGTTAAAAACAAGAGTTAGTTCTACAGTTCCCATTGTGTTTTTAATGTTCATTTTTAAAGGCAAAAACAAACACTTGAACTACTGTAGTTACCCTTTCCTGTTGTATTGGAATGAAAGTTGATTAGAAATGGCTCCAAGTACCAGCAAAAGAAACCTAAAGAGTAAAGTAATTTCTACTGTGTCTTCAGGGCAGTGATGTCCATGTAATTTTGGAGGTTGCTGTGGAGGGTGGTTGAAAGAAGATCATAAATGAGTTAGTTCACATAGCCAATGCAAGGTAGGGGTTAAGAGTGTTGGATTAGAACGTATAAGATCTGGGTTCACAGACCCCCCAACTCACAGTGAAACTGGGTAACCTGGAGTCAGTCATAGTCTATCAGCCTGACCCACCTTATAGGGATCTTTTGAGCTTAATGGTAGAAGGGGTGCCATGCACACCACTTGGAGCTAATTGGAATGAAGGCATGATACAACTGTAACTAGTTAATTAATAGCAAATATGCCCCTCAGAAATGTAGTTCTTTTTGAAACAATAGCAGAAAATATGAATAAGGCAATATGTGACAACAATGATGGGTGGCCTTAACTGGTCCAAGTGTGTACTCCGACCACCTTCATATTTACTGAGGCACTGAATTCCTGGGAAGGGGTCTCCCTCCCAAATGTTCGAATTACATACTCTGGGAACCAGATATAGTCCTGAAGACTTGCTGCCCTGTTGCGTCCTTTGCATTCTCTGGGTGCAGACGGACTTTTCTGGAAAGCAAGCAAGCAAGCAGCTGAGACATTTGAATGTTACTACACATGACCAATGGGGCGTGGTGGCTCAGTGGACTAAGCCTCCGAAACTGTGGACTGCAAAGTCGGCAGCTCAGTGGTTCAAATCCCAGGTGCCACAAAGCGGAGCGAGCTCCCGCTGATGACCCCAGCTCCTGCCAACCTAGCAGTTCAAAAGCATGTAAATGCAAGCAGATAAATAGGTACCACCGTAAAAAGCGGGAAGGTAAAACAGTGTTTCCTTGCAGCCATCCCGGCCACATGGCCATGGATTTGCACAACACTGGCTCTTTGGCTTGAATACACAGATGAGCACCGCCCCTAGAGTCGAACACGACTAGCATGCATGTGCAGGGGTAACCTTTACCTTTACCTTTTACACATGACCCAAAAAGGATGTACTGTATAATCATAAATGAAGCTGTACTCAGGTGAACCCCAAAACAGCTTAGTCCAGCATTTTGTTTTCTGTTTCCTGTTTCCTGCAGGGGTTAAAGAGATGTCTTGGGGGAATCCTTCAAAAGGATGTGAAGGAACAAACTTTCCCCTCTGTCCTTTTTTAGCAGCAGATACCCTGAGGGTCGAACTAGATGTTAAGAAGGATGGTGATTAATCTACCTTCCCTCCCATAGTGGGATTTCCTCAGAAATAAGTACTTCAGCAAATAGAATTGCAAATTATTTCTTGGTTTACTTTCTAGAGACCAGTTAGGGATAGACATGGGCACAACTCGGCGAAATCCTCGTTTCCGTTCTCGTTCTTTGTGCTCGTTATGTAATGAGGAACGAGAATGACAATTACTCCGCTCCAACTCGAACCCGACCCGATAAAGATAAATTGGGTCTGATTTGTCATTGTCGTGCATGGCATCGTGGCGTCGGCGATCGCGCAATGCCAAGCGGCGCAGCACAGAAAAAAAGTTAAAAAAATAAAAAAGATTCCCACCGGCCATAAAAGCAGGCGAAAATATGCCTGCCTCAGTGAGGGCACCTACCAGAGAGGGGTGGTTTCTGGGGGGGGTGTCCCCGGCCTCCCCCCCTCTCCTGTCCTGGGCTGCTGGTACCAGGCTGGAGGGGGCATCATCGTCTCCATTTGCCATGCGGTGGGGGGGGGATCCAAAATGGCGACCACAATATTTATTTTTAAATCGTGGTCCAAAAACCCACCAAAGCACCACAGAAACATTTGAAAATTAGGTATTTTAAATGCCTGATTTTTTATAGTAGCAGCAGTGGGTTTTTCTTGCAACAAAACGTCTCCATTGATTTTATTTTATTTTTATTTTTTTACACCTGCGCACGTGCAATGATGGGCTGGCCATGGGAGTGGACCATGCAAATTTTTGGAGCCATTCCACCAATCACATGGCCAGGTTTTGCTGAGACTTCTGGATGTGCCAGAGAGGGCATAAAAAGCCCACCAACCCTAAGCCTAAGCCTAAGCCTAAGCCTAAGCCTAACCCTAACCCATACGCCAGTACACTGTCTTCTTAGTGGGTCAGAGGCACCCAGAGGTGCAGCCCACTAACCCACCCTAACCTTAACTGTTACCCTAAGCCTAGCCCTTACCCTAACCCCAACCCTAAGCCAGATTTGTACGCAAGTACACTTCCCTTCTTAGTGGGTCAGAGTGGTGCATCGAAAGGTGCCTCCAACTCCAGACCCACTTCCTCCCTTGTAACCTGTACGCCAGTATGCTTTCCTTCTTAGTGAGTCAGAGTCAGCGCCGAGAGGGGTGCCTCTGACACACTAACCCCCAACCCTGGCTAAATATGGCTAAGCTATAGCTATTAATGGCTATAATGTTCTTAGTGAGACAGCAAAGTGCCGATGAGGTTTCCTGTCACACTAACAACAACCCAAGATAATTGGCAGTGGCTACTGGCTACGCGTTACGCTTCCCTTCCCTCCTGGGTCAACTCAGAGGGAGGCACCCAGAGAGGTGCCTCCCAGAGCCCACCCCTCCCCCTAAACCTGTACAAACGACAGACGACAAACGGAAACGACAATTTTTTGAAAATTTTCGTGAAGAACGGAAACGACCCGAAACGGGCCGTTCCCGACAAACGACAACTCGAAACATATTTTTTTCTGGTCGTACCCATCTCTGGTTAGGGAACAAAGCATGCTACAAAAAGTATGCGAAAACTATTTCAAAATTAATTGATAAATGCTTGAACTTCCAAGGGCATACTTCAAAGAATATGTCAAAGAAATGTTACATAAAGTCCTCCTTTAGATCAAGTGAGAAAGCTTCATTCTTGCAAGGAGGTGACCCTTCGGCTTCAAAGGTTATGACAACAGAGCACATGTTATAGCAGATTCTGTTAAATTGGTAAAGGGTTTTAATATGCTCTTTTTAGCAGGACGTGTGTCTGCTGTCAGAGATCCAATCCAGCTAAAGAAACTCATCATCAGAAAGTTAGCCACCAAGTGATAATTTGGCCACAGCAATCACGAACCATAATATGGAATAGTTGTGACCTGCATTGCTGGAGGAACTAATGCACCTATGAAACCACAGATTTCAGAGTGTGCATCTCTCTCTCTCTCTCTCTCTCTCCCAAATTCTCATGTATGTCTCAGGGTGGGGGTTCAGCTGTCAGTGTGTGTTTTTGAGTGGGCATGCTGCGTTGGGAGATCTTGGTGTCTGCTGCCTGTCAATGCAGACGTCACCACGCTAGGTACATAAACAGCATGTCTGAATTAGAGATGGGCACGAAACAACCATTTTTTCGTTACAATTCTCTGTTATTTGTTCTGTTACGTAACGGTATGAATAAAGATGGGGCAGGCTTGAACTGAACAGAACCAAGAAAATTTTCTTCGTTTCTGTTCATTTCCGTTACTGGCGAAAAAGAAATGAAGCGGGCCACGGGGCCCCGAAAAGCGGAAACGGAACGAAGCGGACCCCAGGGCCCGAATAACGACCACGAAACGCCATTTTGGCATTTCGTGCCCATCTCTAGTCTGAATACAAGGCAGCTCTCAAGGTATTTGCTTAAACATGTTCTAAAGGGGTATATATATACCATTGGTCATCACTGCCGCATCGTGTGACATTGTATTGAATGCACTGGTTTTTCTGTACAGTGGTATGAAAGAGAAAATCTTTTGCTGCTGGTGTGACTGGCATCATTGGACGACTCGGGGCTATCTAGAAATATCTTTATGCACATGCTCTCTTGTGTGCTTGTCTCTTTCTCAGCACGAGAGAGACTTCTGTTCACTTTTATGGGGTCTGCTACCAATGTACCCCAAGGACTAGTCTGGCCCAGCCAGGTCAGTATGGGATAGGGTGGAGAGAGTAACTGCTCATTGGTCATCATTCTATGGCCAGGAGGTACTCTTGGTAGCCAAAATGAAGCAGAACAGACCTAAATGATGCATGATCCTACAAGCTGAACACACCCTACAATTCCTCACCACAGTTCATGGGGGTCCTGCCAAAGGATAAAGAAACCTCCTGTCTTTGCCACCTGAGATCTGGTTTTATTCCATCTTGCTGGTTCTTCAGGCATTCAGATCAGTTTCGAATCCTTTATGCAAGGCCAGATTGCTCACTGGATGCACCGCATGTAGAAAATGCTCACAATTGATGGGGTCAAGGGCAGTTTAGCTAAATGATAGTTCTACCAGGATACATGTGCCCCAAAGCAATGGAAATGCATTTGCTTCCAGCTTATTGCTCAAAGAAAGGCAATGTGAGGCAAACAGCTAGTGTAGGCTAAAAAGGTAAAAGTAAAGGTCCCCCCCCCCGCACATGCGTGTTAGTCATGTCCAACTCTAGGTGTGGTGCTCATCTCCATATTCAGGACAAAGAGCCAGTGTTGTGCAAGTCCGTGGCCATATGGCTGGCATGGCTGGAAGGAAAACCTGTTTTACCTTCCCACTTTTTATCGTGGTACCTATTTATCTTCTTGCATCTACCTGTTTCTGAACTGCTAGGTTGGCAGGAGCCGGGCTCACTCTGCTGCATGGCACCCGGGATTCAAACCGCTGAACTGCTGACTTTGTAGCCCACAGTTTTCAGTACTCTAGCCTACTGAGCGACAACTTCTCTTGTGGGCTACAGCAACCTAAAATGTCATGCTGGATTTGGGATTTACACTGGTGAATCATATATCATACTTCTTACCTGCTGACTCACCTCAGTGGTCAAGTTTTTGTCTTTATTGTCATCAGATTAAAAGTATCTCAATAATTTCAGAGCTTGGAGAAGTCAGTTTTTGCACTCCCGTTTCTAGAATTGTCTTGCTGGCATTGCTAGTACTTGCTTGGGTGGGGTGGGGGTGGGGTCTCAGAGTTATATTCTGGGAAAGGAACATTTCCAAACTGCTGGGCTTGACAATGTTTCGTGACTCTCGATATAGGCTGAAACTCAGAGTGCCTTTTGGGGAGTTTGGAGAGAAAGAAGCAATCCACGGTTGTTCCTTGGAATGACCTCTGCCTTGCAAACACTTGAACGCAGCTCAAATGCCTGGCTTCCCATGGTGAGCAGGTCAACATCTCTAGGTCTCGTGCTTCCTTACAGTCAACATGACAAAGGCACTGAAACTCTGACTACAGGAAAGGCTTGAGTGGAGGTTGTGGACACAAAGAAGTACAGTGGACCCTTGTATAACAAACAGCTTGTATAACAGAAAATCTGTACAACATAAAAAAATTCTGGAGATAGGGGAAATTTGCTTAACATAATCGCCTATGGGGAAAATCCGTACAACATAAAAATGGGATTACTCCATTTTCAATGCATTCCTATGGGAATTTGCATAAAGGAAAATTTGCTTAACATAATTTCATTTGGAACAAATTAATTCCTTTATACAAGGTACCACTGTATGATGAGAGAAGCCAGGGTCCTCAGAATGGCTAAGCAACATACCTCTGGAATGTTGAGCAACCCTGAACATTCTTGCTATGCACCCTGGTGGGTCCGAAAGAATTAGTTGCTTTTGAAGCCTAAAAGAGACTCTTGTAAAACATCTGCTATTGACACAGGAGAAGTTTTCTATGTATAAGCCACAAGGGCCAATCTCAGCCGCTCACCCCCACAAGCGTGTCCTCTGCATGCAAGGCATAGCCTTTCAAAGAAGTGTGATGATGAGTTTAGAGAGCAGAGCTGTACCATCCAATGTTTGGAGGGAGGGAAAGGAGAGAAGGTGGGATGAGTGGGGAACTAGCAGAGCGTGATGGAAAGGAGGGTAAGGATGAGGAGAACGGAGGTAAGACGCTGCATTTTAACAGGAGATTATATTTTATTCTTATTTATTTATTTATTTATTTATTTATTTATTTATTATTTACACTTGTATACCGCCCCATTCCCACAATGGGGACTCTGGGCGGTTGACAACATCCAGATAAAACAATTAAAAATCAATACAATACAAGGACTTTATTTTATAAAACAGGAAGCTTCCCCCTGAATGACAGAATTAAACTGTTTTAATAAATAAGCACAAGAGACATCTTGTACGAACCCAAATACATGTTTATATGTCGAGCCTGATCTGTCCACAGATACATACCATCCCCAAGTGACAGGTAGGTTCTAGTGAATGACAAGACAATGTAATAACACAATTCAACTCAAAGATAAGTTAAACTGTTTTTTTAAACATTCTGAAGCCACCTTCCAGAATCACACAGATTCGTCTGGAGATACAAAACACTTGTTTATACATAATGAATGAAAACTTCCCAAATATCAATAAAGCATTCTTATTTGTCTATAACTTAATTATATTTAACATCAACATTTCATTCATTTCTTTAAAAAACTAAGCTCTAAAATTTCAGTACATTTTCACATCCCCACCACATAATTGAACAAGTACCTACTTCTTGCTCACATCTTCAACATAAATTCAAAGCTTTACTATTCATATAATTCAGTTTTATTAATGTTACGCTACTTGGATGAGTAGCAACACTTTCAAGTTGCAGAAAAAAAATGAAGTCCAGTTGCCACAATTCAACTCTGAGATAACCTCATCTGGATGACTGAGAATCTTCACAGACTTGAATTTCTTGTTTCAATTTACTTAAACATGTACTAAGTGTTTTCATATTTGTTTTGCAGTTTTTGTTTTATTAGATTTTTGTTTTGTTTTGGATGTTTGTTCCTTGAATTAAAAATAAATAAATAATGGTTCTATGATGGAGTTCACATCAGTACACACACAGAGGCAAAATGTTATGTTCAGGGAGAGGATGTATGAACCCCAAACTGTCTTCTGAGCTTCACTGCACATACATTTGCATCTTCCTTTGAGCAATAAGGAGGTGGTTTGCCATAAGTCACAAGAGTTTCTTGGTGACGCACCCAAATTCCGTCAGCCCTGAAGCTAATGGCTTTGCAGGTGATGGCAGGGAAGGACTAGGGCTGAGTGGTGCACACAAGAAATTCTGGATTTGGAGGTCAGCATCTTCAGCTACAGTTAGGAGAACCCTCCAGCTGGGGAAGGGGGAACAGCCACAGACAGCATATGGGCAACCTTGCCGTATCCCTCAGTGTAGGTTGCGCTTGCTGTGGCTGATGGCAGTGACAGGCTTAGTTCAGCCGCAGAGACAGGGGTTCCTTGGGTAAAGCTGTGTGTGTGTGTGTGTGTGTGTGTGTGTGTGTGTGTGGTGTTGTTACAGTCGTTACCGACTCTTTGTGACTCCATTACAGGAGACCAAGCCCTGATTCAGGCACCAATTACTCATATGGTTTTCTCTCGTGAGTACATATTCTTATCCGCTTGTAATTTCAGTGAAGATATTTGCGAACTTGAGACAGTCACTTGGGTCTCTAGTCAGTTTTTATTTAACAAGCAAGTTCAAGATGGATTTCTGAGTTAAGAACATAAGAACATAAGAAGAGCCATGCTGGATCAGGCCAAAGGCCCTTCTAGTCCAGCTTCCTGTATCTCACAGTGGCCCCACAAAATGCGCCTGGGAGTGCACAAGACTAGATATCTGTCTCCTGATCCCACTCCCCTGCATCTGGTCCTTGAAGTACCCCGGTTTTAAGCCTGGAGATTACACATCTCCATCATGGTTTGTAACCTGTGATGGACTATTCCTCCAGGAATCTGTCCAGTACCCTTTTGAAGGCATCCAGGCCAGGTGCCATCACCACATCCTGTGGCAGGGAGTTCCACAGACTAACAACATGCTGAATAAAAATATTTTCTTTTGCCTGTTCTCACTCTCCCAGCCCTCAATTTGAGTGTATGTCCCCTAGTTCTGGTATTTTGTGAGAGGGAGAAGAGTGTCCCTCTATCCACTTTACTCATGCCCTGCATTATTTTGTACCTCTCAATCATATCCCCCCCTCAGGCACCTTTTTTCCAGACTAAAGAGCCCCAAATGTTTTAACCTTTCCTCATAAGGGAGGTTCCCCCAGCCCAGTAATTATTTTAGTCACTCTCTTTTGTACCTTTTCCAGTTCCACAATGTCTTTTTTGAGATGCAGTGACCTGAATTGTACACAATACTCCAGGTATGGCCTTACTATCATCTTGTTCAATGACATTATAATGTTGGCTGTTTTATTTTCAATTTTTTTTAAAAAACTAGGTTAGATGTTGGTGTTCCTTGATTGCTATCGAATCTATGCTTGTCCTGAGTAAATAAAAACCTAGTATCACACTGAGATATTTCTAAACAACCTTGATTCCTTGATGGTTGTCCAAGGAACACCCCTGGTGTGAAGACACACTGCAGAATAATAAAATAATGACGTGGGAAAGGCCATCAAGTCCAACTCCTGCTCAAGGTAGGGATACAAACCAAAAGACCTCTGCCAGGTGGTTGTCTAAATTTCTCTTGAATGCCTTCAGAGTGGGATCACTCACCACCTCTTGAGGTCATTGGTTCCACTGTCATACTGGACAAACTGTTGGAACATTTTTTTTCTGTTACTCAACCCAAATCCGGCTACCTGTAATATGGGACCATTGTGGTGTGTCCTGCACTCTGAGTTGGTTGAGAACAGATCCTGACCCTCTCCTGTTTGGAAGCCTTTCAAGTACTTGAAAGTATCCTTTTCTCAAGGATTAAAAATGCCCAGTTCTTTCCATTTTGACTCATAGGGCTTGGTTTACACACACACACATACACACACGGATCATCCTTGTTGCCCTCCTTTGAACTTGCTCCTATTAGTCAGCATCCATTTTGAAATGTGGTGTCCAGAACAGCGCACAGTACTCAAGATGAGACATAACCAGTGCTGAATAGAAGGGAACTAATTGCTTTGCATGGTTTAGAGACTATATTTCTATTAACGCAACCTAAAATAGTACAGTAATACCTCGGATAACAAATTTTTCGGATAACAAATGTAAATTTCCAGGTATAGGGCTGCCTCGGATAGCGAATGTTCCCTATGGGTTGCCTCGGATAACAAATGTTTCATAATGCCTTGCAAAAAATGTGTACCGTGCATGCATTGCAAGATGCATAGTTTGTGGAGGGGTGGGAGGAGTTAGAGTGTTTTTTTAAATGGTGTTTTGGAGCCATTCTGGACATGTTTTGCTGAAGGATTTGGACCTTTCAAACTTGGTAAAATAGGGAGCTAGCTTTTATTAATCTTTGCACTCCTTTTCTTAGCATTTTTGGCTGGAAGAGGCTGGGGTAGTCTTGCTGGTTTCTTTTCTCTGTGTTTCCAGTCTTTTTTTCATTGCTCTGCAGGCAAAAATGGGCTGGATTTTTCTTCCTGCGTATGTTTGTTTGTTTGCATTTTCCCCCCATTGCATTTTGGGTGGGAACAAGCTTGAGTAATCTTGCTGGTTTCTCTTGTCCATGTTTGCATTGCACTGCAGGGGGATGTTCTATTTATTAATTAATTAATTTATTAATTTTAAGGCTTATATACCGCCCGTCTTCCCGAAGGAAGTCCGGGTGGTTCACAACAAAAACAAAGCAAAAAACAGCAAACAATCAAATACAGCCGTATGAACAAATAACAAAACAATTTAAAACAATTTAGCACATAGTAAAAAGACAAGAAGACAGATGGTGGGCTTTTTTGCCTTTTTTGGACCTCCAGAATGGATTAATCGGTTTCCCATTCATTTCAATGGGAAACCATGTTTCGGATAACAAATTTTTCAGATAACAAATTGCCTCTGAGAATGAATTAAATTTGTTATCAGAGGTACCACTGTATTTTCCTTTCCTGTAGCCATATTGCATGGATGGCTCCTATTTAAATTTGTGATCTTACAATGACTCTGTCTTGTAACTGTGTGTTCGGTTTCTTTTTCCTGGGTGTAGAACTTTGCATTTATCCTTGTTGAATTTCATTTTGATATTTTCAGCCCTGTTCTCAAGCCTATCCAAATCATTCTCTCTTCCATGGTATTAGCCGTTCCACTCTATTTTGTGTCATTGGCAAATTTATTTAGCATTCCCTGAACCTCTGATCCAGGTCATTAATAAAAATGTTGTAGAGCAGTGGACCCAGGACTGAGCCCTGGGTTACCCCACTTGTTATCTCCTCCCAGTTCAAGAAAGGACCATTAATCATCACAATCTGTAGCCAGCTGTGTATCCACCTGACTGTTGTTCTATCCAGCCTACACCTAGTTAGCTTGTCAATCAGAATATCACGAGCACTTTGTCAAAAGCTTTGCTGAAGTCAAGATATACTACGTAGACACATTCCCTCAGTCTATCAGGGAGGTTACCTGATGAAAATTGAGATCAGATTAGTCTGGCAGGATTTGTTCTTGACAAATCCCTGTTTGCTTCTTCTTTAATGCATTGTTATCTAGGTGCCTGCATAGTGACCCCTTTTTAATCTTTTCCAGAATTTAACCTGGAATTGATCTCAGACTGACTGGTCTATCGTTTCCAGGTAGGAAGATAAGAACAACATTAGCCTTACTCCAGTCTTCTGGTACCTCACCCATTTCCCATGATTTTAAGAAAATAATGGGCCGCGCTTCTGAGAGTTCTCCAGCCAGTTCCTTCAATACTCTTGGATGCAGTTTCATTGGCTCTGGAGATCTGAACTTGTTCAAGGTAACGAGGTATTCCTTGACTATTTGTTTATCAATCTCCAACTTCAATCCTTTCCCCTCCACTGGTGCTTCACATATGTCAGGAGGGTCATTGTCGCTCATTTGGGAAACAACTGAGCTAAAACAGAAATTGAGCACTTCTGCTTTCTCATCTGTACATACCCAAAGAATCTATCTATCTCTTGCTGGTAACTTCAGTTCATTCTCCACTTTTGCATTCCTAAAGCCATCCCTGCAATTCCTTGCTATCTTGCCTTTAGAATTTCCTTTTTTAGAAGGTCCTACCCTTCTTGGGGCTCCTTTTCTTGTTAGGATCTCCATCCATGGGAACTAACTCATCCGTGTTCTCTGTTTACTAAAATTAATTTTTTTAAAAATCCAGCATCCAGTGTAGCTATAGAGATGGGCACAAACCAAAAAAATAGCGATTTGTTTTGGTTCATTTCGTTTTAGGGTTTGTTTTGTTTTGTTTCATTTTTAATGAATTTTTTTTTAAAAAAATTGTTTTGTTGTTTCATTACATTCGTTTTCCCCTGCTTTGCGCGATTTAATCCATTTGACAGTGGGAGGGAAAATATTTTTAAAAATAAAAAGAAACACAGATGTTTACAACAACTGCACAGACTAGACTGGCAGCATCCTTATCCTCACCATCCACATCATTATCATCATCTTCAATCATCAACACATCATCCTTAATGGGTGGCGGCAGCAGTGGCAGTGGCGGCGGGGCGATCCTGGCCTCTGTGGCAGGGGCTCTTTGAGGTGCTGGCTTGGGCCAAGCGCCTCTCCCCCCAAGCGCTGAGTGCGCAGCCCGTGGGGCCAGATCGGCACTTCTTTTATTTTTTATATTTATATTTATTTATTTATTTATTTATTTTATATTTTTTCCTTTATTTTAGGGTGCCAACCCAGCCACGCCTGGGGCTGGGTCAGTGCTCCTTTTTATTTTTTTTATTTTTATTTTATTTTGTTTTTAAAAATTAATTATTTTATTTAATTTCTGGGTAAGGGACATTATAAGGAGAAAGGGAGGGTAGGGGTAAGGGAAAATAGGGGGGTGCAGGTTTGGCAAGGCGCATTACAATTCTTCAATTTCATATTTCATATAAAGTTGAATACACACACACACACACACACACACACATCAATTGGAACTTATATAGCTAGTATATATGACACAAAAATTTCTGGCCGTTAACATATTTCAAATTCAAACTTAATTATCTTTTTTTAAAAAATCCATACTTATTTTATTTTTTTACTGCCTACTACGTGGCCAGTTACTACAGCTGTAACACGGGCCACTTGGCTTTTTTTTTCTGTGGCCCACGGGCCAGGACCAGTGCTTGTGGGCCTGAACCGGGCCTGCACGCTGGATCAGGGTTTTTCCCCCCCAAGCACCGACTGCACAGCCTCTGGGGTTGGCACTGGT
Source organism: Phrynocephalus versicolor (assembly GCA_023846285.1). Lineage (NCBI taxonomy): Eukaryota > Metazoa > Chordata > Lepidosauria > Squamata > Agamidae > Phrynocephalus > Phrynocephalus versicolor. The sequence continues at coordinate 489,741 of JAHTLZ010000198.1, read as the reverse complement.
TTTATTTTTTATATTTTTTCCTTTATTTTAGGGCACCAACCTGGCCACCCCTGGGGCCAGGTCGGCGCTCCTTTTAATTTTTTATTTATTTATTGTATTGCATTTTACTTTATTACTGCCAACCACGTGGCCCACGCTACAGCTGTAGCACGGGCTGGTTGGCTCCCCCTCCCCCCGGTCGCCCCCCTCTGAAGCCAGGAAGACTGGACCTCCAGGAACGACCAGCACCAGGTAGGAGATATTTCCGGCGCCGCCATTAACGAAACGAAACGAAACAAACCAATTTTTTTCAGTTCGGTTCGGTTTCTTCTAAATCCACTCTGGGGTTTGTTATTTGTTTCCTTACATAATGAAACAAATAATGAATAACAAAACAAGCTAAAAGTTTGTTTCGTGCCCATATCTAGTATCGACCAGTCTACTTTGGTTTTCTTTGAAATCAAGAATTATAATAGACTGTGGTCACTCTTGCCCAGTGCTCCCCTTACTGCCACTTCCCCCACTCAGTCATCTCTGTTGGACAGAGTCAAGTCTGCTATAGCTAGTCCTCTAGTTTACCTTCTTCACTTTTTTCAGGAGAAAATTATCAGCCACACCAGCCAGGAATTTTTTTTGGAAGGGCCATACTTGGCAGCAGTTGCCTCCCAATAGAAACCAGTTTAACTGAAACCTCCCATCACAACAACATCACACCTCTTTGAAGTAGTTGTAAGTGTTTCATCCTCAGCCTCTCCTTGATTGGACACTCAATAATAGAAGGGGAAGAAATGGAGGTAACAGAGCATATTTTCTTGGGCTCCTTGATCACTGCACACGGTGACTGCAGCAATGAAATAAAAAGACGCCTGCTTCTTGGGAGGAAAGCAATGGCAAACCTAGGTAGCATCCTAAAGAGCAGAGACATCACCTTGCCAACTAAGGTCAGGATAGTCGAAGCTATGGTTTTTCCAGTAGTGATGTATTGATGCTGGACTATAAAGAAGGCTGATCGCCACAGAATTGAGACTTTTGAGCTGTGGTGTTGGAGGAGAGTCTTGAGAGTCCCCTGGACTGCAAGGAGATCAAACCTATCCATCTTGAAAGAAATCAACCCCGAATATTCACTGGAAGGACAGATTTTGAAGCTGAGGCTCCAATGCTTTGGCCACCTCACGAGGAGAGAGGAGTCCTTGGAAAAGTCCCTGATGTTGGGAAAGATTGAAGGCAAAAGGAAAAGGGGACGGCAGAGAATGAGATGGATGGACGGTGTCATCGATGCAACCAACATGGATTTGACAAAGCTCCGGGAGGCAGTGGAAGATAGAAAGGCCTGGCGAGCTCTGGTCCATGGGGTCACGAAGAGTCGGACACAACTGAACGAATGAACAACAACAACCATGTTATTCCCTGTTTTTCACCCCAGCTACATTGATCCAGATGCTCTCAGTGGGACAACCAATCTCCTCCTCATGTTTTTCTCTGCAGGAATTTGTATTTTTAATATAAACTGAAACTCCACCTCCCTTTCTATTCTCTCTGTTCTTTTTGAACTATTTATATGCTTAATTTCTGCATTCCAGGCACAGGAGTCATCCCACCAAGTTTCAGTTATTCCTATTCAGCCATATTTGCCCCCAGAACTAAGATTTCTTGTTTGTTTCCCATATTCTTGCCATTTGTATGTAAACAGTACAGACTGTGGTTTGTGGCTTTTTTTCTGATGAGCGTTATGATTAATGTTAATGTTAGTATTGACACCATTAGAACTTTTCAGTCCATTGTGCATTGTTTATTGTGCATAAACCTTTATCCATCTTTGTGCTTGTGACTTCCGATTCAGTTTACAGCCCTCCTAATGAACTTCTTCATGGTGTGGTCAAACACATTCTGCCCAGTCCTTGATAGATGTAAGCCATCTCTTGCTAGCAGTCCATCTTCCACGAAGCTTAGCCCATGGTCCAAAAAAAAACAAAAAAAACACAACCCAAATCCCTCATATCAACACCACCTTCATAGCCTGTATTGCAGTGGTGGCAAACCTTTGTCATTCCAGATGTTCTGGACCACAGCTTCCAGAATTCCAAGCCTGTATTGCCAATGACAAAGGACTGGGAGAGTTGTGGTCCAAAACATCTGGAGTGCCAAAGGTTCGCCACCGCTGCTGTATAGCCTCGTGGTGCGATGGTTAAATGCCTGTACTGCAGGTAAAACTGTGCTCATGGACCTGGGGTTCAATCCCATGTAGCAGGCTCATGGTTGACTCAGCCTTCCATCCTTCCGAGGTCGGTAAAATGAGTACCCAGCTTGCTGTGTGTGTGGGGGGGGCAATGTGTAGCCTGCATGCTGTAATAAAAAAACTGTAAACCACCCAGAGACTACGTGAAGTGGTATGGGGCGGTATAGAAGCAGAACACTTTGCTTTCATAGACAGTCATTCGCCTGAAGTATTTTCCTTTCCCCTTCTAATCTTTTTCCGAGCACTGGTGGTATGGATGAGAAAATTCTCTGGGCCCCATAGTCCTTTAGTTTCCTTCCCAGCAGGGCTTCAAAGTCTGATGTGAACTCTCTGAAGTTGCTTTTGGCTGTGTGGTTTGCTCCCGCATGGATGAGAAGGAAGGGATGGGAATGTGTGGGTTTTATGAGTGTTGACAAATCCTTCGGTCAGATCCGTGATCTTTGCTGCAGGGAGGTAGCACATCTGGCAGGGTCCATGGATCTTCCTGGCACACATCAGTTTCAATCCCAGTTCCAAGTCCCACAGTAGGTAATCTCCTATTAAAATTGTATTCCTCTCTTCATCTTTTTGTAGGGTGTGGGTTCAATGCCTCTGCTTTCCGGAGTTTCAATCCCTCTCATGCAGTCCAATGAGATTTCCTCTTTGACTTCATCTTCTTGCCATCTGCCAGATTCCTCCTCAAGTGCCCGAAGCCCGTTTTGCAGCACAAGGACAATTATTGCACAGACTCTGCAGGTCACCACAACTGACGTGTCTCTTCCCTCTATAATCCCTGTTAGCCTTTTTCTTCAATTTGTTTGTCTGTGAATACGCTTTCCTTAGTTTTGTTACCTTGGACATAGATAGAAAGTTGACTGATATATAACTGAAAACAAACAAACAAACAACCCCCAATTAGCTCTCCCTGTTCGCTTGCTCTGGCTACAATCTTCCTGGGTCTTCCTAGACTTTGGGCGTTTATACACGACCCCTAAACTCCGTGGCAAATGGCTGCAAGCTCCGGAGCTTAAAAATGTTTCCCCACCAGCTCCGGAGTTTACAGGCAATTAAGTGCGACCCCGCCCACTTTAGCGTGTCCCAGCGCACCTTTCAAGTACCTTCTCTCTGGAGGTGAAAATTCTTTGATGCGGTGCAACGATAGTGAGTGCGGGGCTCTCCTCGCTTCTGTTTGCTGTTTTTTGGCTCCCGCCCCTTTAAGAGCTACTTAAGAGCTACTGGAATGTTGCCCCGGCAAGAGCGGCAAGAGCGGAGGCAGAACAGGAGGTGAGCCACGATCTTTTCTTCCTTTTTTTCCTCCCACCCCTCACGCAGCCAGCAGCCAGGGTGGGAACACAGGAAGAGCGACAAGCCCCTAAGATCTCTGGTCTGAATTTAAGGGACCAGCGGATCTTAGGGGTCGTGTAAAAGCGCCCTATATTCCTCCACTGTGCTCTATTAGAGCTCCCAGAACTCCCAGCCTGGTCTTATATTTATTTATTTATTTATATATTTTTATACCGCCCGTCTTCTGGAGGAACTCCAGGCAGTTTACAACATCGTCTTGTCAGTTTCACAATTATTCCTGATTATGGGTCAAAGAGGATTTTATTGCATTTGAGAGTCATTGGGAAAGCTCTGTTCTCATGCTTCCTGATGCTCATTGCAAACAAAAATGCACCTCACCCCAAATTTGTGCACTTGCAAGCCTGGACACTATTTGGTAGAAATACCAAACCTATAGCTACAAACAAAAAGCTATACCAACAATTTTAATCTGAGAAAGGCTGAGGTCCACAGAATCATTTTTTTTTCAACAAGCAAGAGGAAAATTCAGTAGGCAAAGTGCATAAATGCACGTGTGCTTTTGATAACATGTGCAGCTAAATGTACACACAGTGGAAGATGCACCAAAAGATGTATTAAGTAAGACCTCCATATCCATGGGAGATCCCTTCCACAATCTACCACTGAAGCCACAGAGAGCAGCAAATGAAAGGCCCACCTCTTTGTATGTTGTATATGTGGGGCGGTGGTAAACCGCAGATACCAGTCCCACAGATATGGTGATCCTACTGCAGACACGTTCCAGAGAAGGAAGAGAAAACAAGAGTCTTGTAACCTAATACAAAGCAAGAAATGTTGCAGGAGGAAAACAATACAATTGAGGTTTCCCAAATGGCAATCATTTGTGTCGGCTTTCCAGGGTGTTTGCTTCCAGTCCGCCACTGCTCAACTGCCACTGCAATTCTAGGATTGTCGTCTGCCTTTCACTTGTGTGAACAAGAATTAAAATACATTCTCCTATGCTAAAGCACCATTAACTATTTTCCTATACAATCAGTGTCCTTTAATACACAGAGAGGCGGCTAGCTGGGTTTGAATCTTGCACAGCTATGGAAACTTGCTTATGTGGTGTATGTCAAACTGGTAAAGGTAAAGGTAGAGGTAAAGGTAAAGGTTCCCCCTGCACATGCGTGCTAGTGGTGTCCGGCTCTAGGGGTGGTGCTCACCTCCACATTCAAGCCAAAGAGCCAGTGTTGTGCAAGTCTGTGGCCACGTGGCCGGCGTGGCTGAAAGGAAATACTGTTTTACCTTCCCGCTTTTTATGGCGGTACCTATTTATCTCCTTGCATTTACATGCTTTCGAACTGCTAGGTTGGCAGGAGCTGGGGTTATCAGCGGGAGCTCACTCCGCTGCTGCGTGGCACCCAGGATTCGAACCCCCGAGTTGCCGACTTTGCAGTCAACAGTTTTCGGTGCCTTAGTCCACTGATCCACCATGCCCTGCTTAAATCACTCCTTAAATATCCTATTCGTTATAAAAACCCCTTTAGGGTTGCTTATAAATTAATTTTGACTTGATGGTATGGAGCACGTGCATACCAGAGGGAGGGTTTTCTATAAGCAAAAGAAAGAGGGCCTGAAATGCATAGATAGGATAAACGCACCAGTTGTGTGGAATGTGGAGCAACGGAGGGTGCTTCTTTCTCTAATAGCCATGTTCTCAGGCATGAGATTGGAGGTCTACAGGGATTAACTCACCAGCAACATACATGCTTTCCCAAAAGATGAAAAATGGAGAATAAGACACCACAGCTGTCTCACACTTGCCATTTTGTAGAGGCCGAGTGAAAGAGCAGCCTGAAACCTGGCACTTTGTGGGCTACAAACAAGCGGGGGTACGGCACCATCAGACTTGCAGGCACAAGATATGTGGAATAAGGAGATATGATCCTCCAACAAAGACCCATAAGGGAGCCCCCCCCCCCCCCCGTGAATGATATCAACAAGATGGAATATCTGGTGCCTTTTGGTTTCAGGGGTGGAGGCGAAAGTTAATTTGGAAGGGGGAAGGT
>JAHTLZ010000198.1:457044-474803 GCA_023846285.1 Phrynocephalus versicolor | reverse complement strand
ACACACACACACACACACACACACACACACACACACACACACACACAAGTTGTGCCCGGCCGGGAGGGAGTCCCCTCCACCCGTGACGCCAGAAGAGGGAAGGGGCGAGCCATCCTAATAGACAGGCAGCGGAGTGGGGGTGGGGGGGAAGAGGGAAGTGCCCCCCCCAAAGCCCCGCGCCTCTTCCCCAGCACAGGAGCCGGCGGGACGTCAAGCCGGGATCAGCTTCCTCCCCGCAACTCGTCCCCCCCCCCCGCCGCCCGGTAGCCGCGCCATACCTTCTTCTGCTTCTCTCTGCGAAGGCCCGGAGGGAGGGGCGGCAACGGGGTCGCCTGCGTTTGTGGTTTTTTTTTGGGGGGGGGAGGCGCAGAGTGAGACCACCCACCCCCGAGCAGGGAGACGACATGGGGCACGTGGGCGCCGCCTCCGCTGGCCGCCTCGGGAACGGGCGCAGGCGGCGGACGGCGCGAACGTTTGGATGCCTCTGCGCGTGTGCGTTCGCGGGGAAAGTGTTTCACTTTTCCTTCTTGGTTTTCCCCAAGGCAGAAGCTTCCTTTTTAGGAGCTTGGGGTGGGGGCGGGGGCGGGAGGGAGGAGAGGTCTAGCCTGGACTGGGGAGAAAAGGATCATTAGACCGGTGTGATGGCCCTGAGAGAGGACTGACAGACAGACAGCAGAAGGAAAAGACTTGCCTGTCGAAAGCAGGAGAGCTTTAGGAACACATTCCCTCTCATATTTAGTATTCCTCTTTTCCTACTAAAGAATGCCTAGATGCCCTAAGGGTATCCGATCTCGCTTGATTTCGGAAGATAAGCAGGGTCCATCCTGGTTAGTACTTGGATGGGAGACCACCAGGGAATACCAGGTGCTGTAGGCGCCTGGAGTCGGAACTGGCAAGCTACTCCAGTACTCCTGACAAGAAAACTCCATGGACATGGAGTCACGAAGAGTAACGACACAACACACTTTTCCTACTGCCTCCAACTTTTCCCAACGTTAATGTCTTCTCCAGAGACCCCTGCCTTCTCAGGATGTGCCTAAACTGAAATAGCTCCAGTTTCGTCATTCCCCCCCACCCCTCCAGGCTTGATTGGATCTACCACCCACTTGTTAATCTTTCTGGTTGTCCAGGGTATCCAAAAAGCTCTCCTCCAGCACCATACCATGAGTCCATTTTCTCCTGCCAACTTCCTTTGCTATGCAGCTTTCCCAACTGTACCTGGTGACTGGGAATGGTGAATTATTTTGGTCTAGGTCTCCAGAGATGATGCATCCTTGCCCATGGTGATCTTTCCTAACTCCTTCAGCGCTGACATTCGAGTCTCAGTCTTCCAATTTCTTGGGCGGCACTCTCCATTTGGATTGATGAACTCAAGCATACGAAAATCTTTCACTATTTAAACTTCTTCATCGTCAACATTAAAGTTGTATCTTTCTTCTGTAGTCATGATTTTTGTCTTTGTAATTTTCCCCTGGATTCCCCGGGTGGGGTAGTGGATAGAGTGGTGGACCAGGACCATGGAGAACAGGGTCCGGATCCCTGCTCAGCCATAGAAATAGACTGGGAGAACAGAATTGGTGAAATCACTTCTTAACCATCTCATTTATCTTGGAAGCCCTATTAGGGTTGCTATAGGTACAACACACACACAATAATCAACTACAATCCTCCTTTGGCACTTTCTTCTTTCACTTCACTAGAAGTCATTCCAAGTGATTGCGGCGTTCTGCTGGTAAGGTGGCATCCTCTGAATCTCATATATTACTGAGGGTTTTTTTCCCATCCATGTTCACTCCTTTTTCATCTGAATCTAGTGTGGCTTTTTGCACACAGCTTGAATGGACAGGGTGATAAAACGAACCCTTGTCTGCCATTTCTGTCTATAGGAAACCATTCTGTCCCTCCATATTCTGTACTAATGGTAGATTCTTGTCCACAGTAGAGCTTTACCCATCAGGACTAGCGAGTGCTGTTCTTTTAAAAAAAGCCCATAGTTTCACATGACACACACACAGTCAAAGGCTTTGCTGTACTCGGTAAAACAGGGACTGATCATCAGAAACCCTTTGGTGCCCTCCAGTCGCCTGCAGACATTTGCAATATGATCTACAGTGCCTCTTCCTTCTCAGAATCTGGCTTGAATGTTTCACACTATATAAGGATTTTATTTTATTAACTGCATAATCGTCAGACCATTGCAGAATATACATTTCAAACAAACAAACAAACATATCATCATGCCACATCCATCAGCATCCCCACAATAAAAGAAACACTTCAACATTAATGCCTTTAAAATACAATACAAAACATTGTTCACTCAAAACCAATCCAACCAAAATTCCCCAAAAGCACTTACTTTACAATTTTAAAACCTTTACATAAAACATTTAATTTCCATTCTAAGAGGCTATCTTCAAACCTCTGAATCTTTATAGCACTTTACACCTATACCATCCAAATACTTAGCTCTGCATATAGCGGCTTTAAAAGCAAATATTGCAACTCTCTTTATTATATCTAGATTGGATGTTTGTAATAGAAAACTCAGTTGAGATGCTTCTGTTTTCCACTTTCTTTAAAATGTGCTGTAAATATTTTTCTCTTATATTGCTATATAGGGGACAGTCTAATACATAATGGGCTAAGTCCTCGAGGGCAGGGTTTCCACAAACACATAAACGATTATCTATAGGGATACCCTGAAACCTACCCCATTTCATCATATAAGGTAAAAGCCTTTACTGCACTGCTTGGCTTGCATGGGAGAGGAGGCCAAAGGCCTGGTAGTTAGTGCAGTCCTGTCCTTGGCATATCTCACCGTAAGGTTACATAAGAATGTATTTGAGACATAAAAGAAGATCAACCATTTAAAGAGATTGCGTCAAGCACTCAAGGTGAAAGGGTTCAATACACCTCAAAGGTACAGGGCCCTTCTGGCGGCAAGACCTGCCCACAGCAGCCAACCCTTGCAAACATTCCACCTAAACAAACAAACAAACAAAAAATGAAGAGCCGCCAATGGCTGCTATGCCGTGGCCAGAAAATCCGGATCAAAGTAAAATGTGGATTTCGGCCTGGAATGCTCACGTGGCTGAAAGTGCTGTTCCTGTGTCCCCACGGGCGCAGTTTAAAGAACTGCATCTTTTGTGTCCCCATGAGCGGGAACCATAACACAGTGAAATGAAAAGGTTTTGATGCGGATTTACCGAGTCCCCACGGACTCAAGTACCAGTTAAAAATCCGCATCGGAACTGAGACAAGCTTTGTACCATTTCGAGACCAGGTACTTGCAAAACTCGCTGGGTCACGCTTAAGTGGGCATAGTCGCATTTTTTTCCCCTTTCAAAGTCTGCTGGTTGTGGAGACACAATTTTATTAACCACAACTTCAAGCAGCTTGAAGCATTTTTAGTGGTCGTGGGATAGCAACCAATGAAGCCCTTTCTTGCATCCCCATCAAATGTGCTTCTGGGGGTGGTGTAGCTGAAGGATGGGGCTCTATTGAAGACTTCAAAGACTAGGGAGGCTTGTATGGAACAATGCTGGTTTATATAATTTCATTGCTGGCACATTTCAGAAACAGGAGCACTCAACAGGTGTAAAGTATTCATATTTCCATTAATTTTTTTTCTAGCAAATGTTCAATTCACTTCCAAACTCTCTGGCCCATCTTATGGCATAATAACACAAAGTGATATATACGACAAACATTGAGATGGCACCCACCCCGACACAGACACACGCATACTAATGAACATAGGGCAAGGATGCAGTGGCAAGTTGTAAAATCCCATTAAAATGAAGTTGGCCAAGAAAATGGTTCCACTCATTTGTGCAGGAGAATTTTCTTGTGAATTCTACCCATTCCTCTACATCAGATCTGTGTCCTGCTTTACTGCTTTTAACAGCACCCCAAGTCCACTCCTTCAACCCTTTTGGTAGGGGAACTCTTCCGGCTTGAGAAGTCACACTGGACTACACACATCACTACCACCAGGACAACTGAGGCTGTAGAGCTAATTAGAATGCTGAAGTTTGGTATGTGCTGAACATTTGTTTCTTCATTCATTTATTACCTTTGTACCTTGCCCATTAAGCGCCCCAGCCCTTCTCTGGGCAGCTAGCAGCATTTAAAAACACAATGATCCACCCCGTCCCAAAAATACATAAATACTGTAATGAGATTCATCCCAAAAATTAATAACCCAGAATATCAGATAAACCTGTATGGCCAATCAAGATCAAGATCCAATTCAAGGGTCCATGAGAATGTCAAAGAGCCAGATGTTTCTGAAGTGCTTTTCAAACCCTATCAGTTTCTGCTGTTTCCTAAAGGCCAGAATCAATGTAGGACACCTGGTGTATATTCACAGGTACCACATGCTATAGTGTTGCAGTTACCACTGAGAAGATCTGGTTCCCTCTGATCATTTTCCAGGCCTTTCTTATAGGTGGACGCCCACAAATAAGTAACCTGGCTTGACTGGGTGGTCTGGTGGACTATTTTAGAGATACCTCACCAAACTGTTAAGGGCTTTATAGGTTAACACCAGCACTAGAGATGGGCACGAAACCAACCATTTTTGTCGTTTTTGTTTTCGGTTTTTCGTTTCGTTATGTAACGAAATGACAAACGAATTTTGTCTCTAAAATGAAACGAAACGAACAGAAACACCGGAAATTTTGTCGTGCGTTTCGTTTCTGTTACTGCAATATGAGTGAATTGCTTAAAATCCTAAAAAAATCACAAAAAATTGAAATAAATAGTAATGAAATGGTAACGAAACGAACGAACATGAAAACGATTTTTTTTGCAAAAATTCGTGAAAAACGGAAACGAACTGAAACGGACCCTCCAAACGACAGACAACAAACGAAATGCCATTTTTTTTATTCGTGCCCATCTCTAACCAGCACTATGAATTTGGCATCGAAGCAAACAGGAAGCCAATGCAGATGTGGCAGGATTGGGGAGATGTCACACTTCTTACTCCCAAAATAAATCTGGCCATCGCATTCTGCACCTGCTAAAGCTACTGTGTCACCTTCAAAGTAGACCCGCACAGAGAGTATCATGGTGGTGGATCCAATGTCGTTAGGGGTTTCCTGTCCAGACAGAGCTGCAAGTGTGTAATCTGCCAAAGAAGGAAAAAGTCAGACCTGGCCACAGCTGTGTTTTGTGTTTCCATGGAGAGGGGCAGTTGCTTGACACAGGCTTGGTCTTTTAAGGGGAGTGTCACCCCATCCAGACCAAACAGAATACCACCTAACTGGGGAGGTTTCCCACCTAACAACCTGCCCACCATCTTATCAGGGTTCAATTTCAATCTATTAGCCCCGAGGCCATAACTGCTTCAGGGTTCACACAGCTTCCACTGAATGAAAAGGAGAGAGAGAGGGAGAGAGCGAGAGAGCGAGAGCTGCATGCCATCAACATATTGATGGCAGCAAATTCCTAATAACCTCCCCCAGTGATATCACACAGATATTAAAAAGCATCAAGGAAATAATTGATTCCTGTGGGACACCACATCAAAGAGCCCAAAGGGTCATAACAGGATCCCAAAGCTACACCATCTGGACATGGCCCTTGAGAAAGAATTGGAATCAGAGTACAGTAGGACCCCAGTATCCACTGATTCATTAACCACTGATTCGGTTATCCACAGTTGGCAAAGGAAAAAATTTAAATAAATATTTCAGCAGCTGCAAAGCAAGTTACTGTCACAAACAGCAGCTGTAAAGCAAGCTACTATTGTAAAACAGCACCCACAAAGCAAGCAACTGTCAGGAACAGCAGCAGTAAAGAAAGCTACTGTCGCAGCAACTGTAAAGCAAGCTACTGTCACAAAACAGCAGTTTTGGTGGTTTTGGTGTTTTCTCTTACCCACTGTTTTCATTATCCACGGGGAGGCCTGGAACCAATCCCCAGCGGATACCGGGGTCCTACTGTAACACCAAGCCTCCAATACCTACACTTGATGGTCTATCCAGGAGCATACCATGTTTGATGGTATCAAAGGCTGCTGAAAGACCCAGAACTAACAAGAGCAAGCTCCTGTGGCTGGCCTCCCTTAACAAGTCACTGAGTAGAGCAACAAGAGCTGTCTCAGTCCCATGGTACAGTCTAAATCCTGACTGAAATGGATCCAAACTATCAGTTTCCTCCCCAAAAACATCTGCACCTGATAAGAACATAAGAACATAAGAAGAGCCATGCTGGATCAGGCCAAAGGCCCTTCTAGTCCAGCTTCCTGTATCTCACAGTGGCCCCACCAAATATGTCTGGGAGCGCACAAGACTAGATATCTGTCTCCTGATACCACACCCCTACATCTGGCCCTTGAAGTACCCTGGTTTTAAGCCTGGAGATTACACATCTCCATCACGGTTTGTAACCTGTGATGGACTTCTCCTCCAGGAATCTGTCCAATGCCCTTTTGAAGCCATCCAGGCCAGATGCCATCACCACATCCTGTGCCAAGGAGTTCCACAGACTAACAACACACTGGGTTAATTTTTTTTCTTTTGTCTCTTCTCACTCTCCCAGCCCTCATTTGAGTGGGTGCCCCCTAGTTCTGGTGTTTTGTGAGAGGGAGAAGAGTGTCCCTCTATCCACTTTACTCCTGCCCTGCATTATTTTGTACGTCTCAATCATATCCCCCCTCAGGCACCTTTTTCCAGACTAAAGATACCCAAATGTCAAAATCTTTGCTGAAGTAAAAATATATAATGTCCACAGCCAGGGCCGGCGCTTCCATTAAGGCGAACTAGGCAGTTGCCTAGGGTGCCAAAATGGAGAGAGGGCGCTGGCCAACCTGCCCCCCACCCCCCCACCGCTGGCCACTGCCGTCCATCCCCCCACCGCCCGCCAGCCGCCCGTCGCTGTCCGCCCATTGATGCTCGTCCAGAATCCACAGCTTTACAATCTGCATCGGAAGATTTTTTTTACCTCTGGAGACCAGGTACTTCTAAAGTGCGCTGGAACGCACTTAGGTGGGCGTGGTTGTACTTTATTTTGTTCAAAGTCTGCAGCTGGTGGGAAAACAATTTTAAGCTCCGCATTTGGGAGCCCTTTGCCTCAGATTTTAGGGGTCGTGTTAAAGCAGCCACGTATGTGTCATTTTGCCCCAGAGTAACTGGTGCCACCCAACTCTAGAGGCAGACCTGGAGGCTCCCCAAGGGCCTGGAGAGTTCACATGCCAGAAGATCTGCTCTTATCTGGGCAAGGACCCCTTGCCTGTAGGATTGGAGGAGACGGACAGAGGAAGCTCACCACCTATATGCTCCATTAAACTACCTCGTTTTCCTGCCCTGTTACCCCAGAGCTGGCCAGTCAAACCTTTCTGTTTTCCTCCACCTGCCATCACGGTCACCTGTGCGTCTGTAAGAGAAAGGAAGCACAGAGTCTGGAAAGCACATAAGATGGATGCCGTGATCATATTATGTGCTGTTGCTGCTACACTCGCCCAGCCTAAAATCTGCCACCCATTTCATGTAGAGTTCCCATTCAGCCATGAAACTCACTGGTGGTTCTGGGCCTGTCGCTGTCTTTGACCCTCCTCTACTGCACACATCACGTGGAGATCATCTGGGAAGGACAGCTGTCTACTCTGCCCTGAGCTCACTGAAGGAAAAGCAGCACTAAATAAATGACTTTCCCTGTCACAACTGCTGATGACCAAGGCCAATAAACCCCAGGCTAAGTTTAGATGTCCGACTTGTGTATATGTGGTGAATCAGGCACCTATACTCTGTCTTCCCTTAAGAGCCTTTTCGCACGACCCCTAAGATCCACTGGCCACTTAATTTCGGACCAGAGATCTTAGGGGTTTGTCGCTGTTCCTGCGTTCCCACCCCTTCCGCACTCCTGGCTGCTGGCTGCGTGAGGGGAGGGAGAAAAAAAGGAAGAAAAGAATGCCGCTCACCTCCGTTCTGCCATCCCGGCACTGCATTCAGATCTCTTAAAGGGGCGGGGGGCAAAAAAAGAACAAACAGAAGCAAGGAGAGCCCGGCAGTCGCTACGTTATATCCGCATCAGGAATTTTCACCTCCTGAGAGCAGGTAACTGAAAAGTGCGCTGGGACGTGCTTAGGTGGGCATGGTTGCACTTAATTATCTGTAAGCTCCGGAGCTGGTGGGGAAACAATTTTAAGCTCTGGAGCTGGGAGCCATTTGCGTCGGAGTTTAGGGGTCGTGTACAAATACCCTAAGATGATGAGATGTGCAGGTTTTTCCTTAAGTCCTTTAAACCAGGATGACAGCGTGTGGAGTAGCCCTGCTGCCCAGGAAACCCAGAAACACATGGTCACCCACAGACAAAATAGAATGATACCCACTAGTGCAAAGATCGTGACCTGATTGAAGAGGTGACCTGATTAAAGTTGATACAATCATACACAGTGTGGACAAAGTAGATAGGGAAAAAGCTGTTTCCCCTATCACACAACACTATAACTAGGAGGCACTCCATGCAACTTTTGGGTGCTAGATCTCAAACAAATAAGAGGAAGTACTTTTTCACCCAGAGGATCACTGGCCTATGGGAACCTCCCCCCCCCCGCCGCCGCCAGTAGAAGTGGTGACAGCTGTCAGCCTTGACAGCTTTAAGAAAGGATTGGACAAGTTCATGGAGAACAAGGGCATCAATGGCTATCATTATGGATGCCTAAGGACAACCTCCAGGTTGGAGAGAGAGGAAGGATCTCTCTCAATGCCATTTGCAGGGAATCGTAAGCAGGTGAAGATCTCTGCTTGGGAATACCCTGAAGCAAATGGTGAGCCGCTGTGTGAGACAGAATGCTGGACTGGATGAGCTGTGACCCATTCCAGCAAGGCTCTTCTTATGTTCTTATGTTCTTATGTTGTCTAACTCCCCTGTCATGAAACACGCACACATCACTAAGTTTTACACAAATGCTGCCATGCCACTTGCATACTTTAGCCAGGGCATTCAGGATGTCCCAACCTGAAAATCTGTTGCCCTCCTCCCACAATCCAAGCTTACACATCTAAGCATTAATCCTTTGGAGGGAGCAATGGCAGGCAGTGGCCCAGCCTTGCCTGTTCCCACCTCCATCTCCCTCAGAGGAGCGAGCAGCCCAGCTTGTAAAAGGGAAGCCCCTGGGAAGGCAGCGATTGAATCATGGTCTGCCCAAGTGATCCATCTCACAGACCAGCTCACAGCTAATAGGAGACTAATGGTGGTGGTGGGGAGAAATGGGTGCCCAGAGGGGGCTCTGAAATATTTATTATGAGGTTGCCTTGATAAGGTGAAGCACCTGCTCCTGATCAGAGGGGAGACATAAACTGGTGCCTCCCTCTGCAGATTACAGAGGGACAAAGGTCATGTGTGTGTGTGTGTGTGTGTGTGTGTGTGTGTGTGTGTGTGTGTGTGTGTGTGTGTGTGTGTGTGTGGGTGTGTGTGTGTGTGTGTGTGTGTGTGTGTGTGTGTGTGTGTGTGTGTGTGTGTGTGTGCACGCGCGCGTGCGTGCGTGTGTGCGTGTGTGTGGGGGGGCTGCCACCCCGCCTGCTCTGAGCAGAATCTGGAATCCAGTAAAAACAGAGGTGGCTACAAAGAGAAGACACCCTTCCTGGTGCTCGCCAGATGAAAACATGAAATGGCTTTAATTTTGGACAATTGGCTGGCCTACCTGGTGAATGGATCCAGTTAAAACCCGTACCTTGTGTCGGTGGCTGCTATATCTTTGTGCTGTCCCTTCCTCACCCCCTCAGCCAAAAGGAGACTTCAACCAGTTTCAGAGCAGGCAAGGTGAGTATGTGTGTGTGTAGGGGGTGGGGGTGGGGGGGACGGGCTGGGGAGATCTTACGCAGTATTTAGCAACCTCTTGTTCTTAAGAGCCAGGTGTAAAAAATTCCAAACCAGGCTACAAGGGTGCTTGAGAATTCAAGAGGACTGAATTTACCTCTCAGACATGTGACATCCGTCTTTGTATTCGATTTTACAGTTTTTTGCACTATCCATGAAGGAGTTGGCCTCAGCCTAAGGAGGTTGGGTTTTATACACAAAAGCTTGCAATTTGTATTATTTTGAGTGGATCAATACAATGTTCACCCACCCTGACATCTGTGGAGACCTGTAATGTAACTGTTCTAAGTTCTGCCGAGTTTCACACACACACATCCCCATGCACACATGCAGTAAAGTTTGGTTTTTGTAGTATTACAACAAAAGTAATACTTAAAAGTAGGAGCCAGGGACAAGATAGGTGTGACATAACAACTTCTCTACCTCAGCTTACTGAACTGATAACTGGGCTGATGTTGGAATCCTCTTGGCTCATCCATGCTGAAGTGGCTCTGTCAGGGGTGTCTGAAGACTTCATGACCTCCATGTCAACAATGGGTCTGGCCCAAATGGTATCTACATCAACCCATCCGGCAGGACACACCTTAGACCTAGTCTTCTGCCCTGATATGGTCAGTGGGGACATTGAAGTAAAGGAACTTTCTGTAGTCCCATTGTCCTGGACAGACCACTATATGGTGTGTTTTAGGCTTGCTATAACTCACAGCCTAGCTCGGGTGGGGTGGGGGGAGTCAGACAAAAGCAATACATCCCTGAAGGTTGATGAATCCAGATGATTTTTTAACCTTCATTGGGGTGCTCCTTACCTCTCCGATGGGTGATTCTATTGAATCCTTGGTTGAACTCTGGAATGGGGAAATGAGCAAAGCCATTGACCGCATAGCCCCAAAACATCTCCTTCCTCAAAATAGACCCAAATTGGCGGCTTGGTTTACTGGGGAGTTGGCAAAATTGAAGCGGGTGGCCCATAGAACTGAAAGGCATTAGCAGAAAGCCCAAATTGAAACAGACAAAGAAACAGTGAAAGGCCTTTGGAAGGTTTACACAGGTAGGCCAGCCAATTGTCCACAACACTAAAACCTCTACTTAGAATTTTATCTGTTCTGAGCACATGCTCATAAGTAAAAAGTAGAGCAGTGGTTTCCCATAGGAATGGATTGAAAATCAATTAATCCATTCTGGAGGGAACAGATTTCATTGCATTCCTATGGGAAAGCTAACCGTGCACATGCTTTCCTTGCACCTGCTCAAACCAGTGTGAGTGGATGCAAAGGGTGTGTGTGCATGCTTGCGCAGATTGCCCCTTTCAAGGGGCAACTGATATGACCATGCACACAACTCCCTTGCACCCGACTCGAGGGGTGAGAACTGCCGCTTGCCTGGGCTTCTGGAAGACTTATTTTTAATAAAAGGGTGCACTTTCCCTCCCAACCCACCCGAGGCCTGACTCGACTCTCGTGCCCCTCTGGCCTCCTCCTTCTCCTCCTCCTTTCCCCCCTTCTGCCTTCCAGCCCCCTCGCTGCCACCACTGCTGCCCACGGCTTTCACACACCTCCGCCATGTTTGCTGTGCAGCTGGAGCGGGCTGAGCCAGCAGTGGGGCAATCACATCACCATGGCAGTGCAAGGAGGAGGGAATGGCTCAGAAGAGGAGCAGGAGGAGTGGAAGCAGTGGTGGGTCACGGTCTCTGTGAGGCAGCCGGTGGGGGGGGAGGAGGAGGGGGGAAGGGAAGGGTGGGAGGAAGGAATTCTCCAGGGGGTAAGTATAGAAGAAATGTCACCACGCAAAGGATGTGGGCACCCCCACAACTCCACCTCTCACTGTCCCCTCCCCTCTCCTCCCCCTGCTCTGCACCAGCGACTCAGCTAGTCACAAGACAGGGGCACACCGATCATCTGGACGGTGGGGGGAGCAGGGGACTGCACCATGGCCCTTGAACTGCCCCACTTGGTTGAGACAGTGGGCTGGCAGACCCAGCACTTTGCTGGGGCAGTGGTAGTCCTTGGGATGGGGCAGGGAGGGGTGGAGAACTTATCCCCTCACTTTTTAAAATGGATAACCGGCGGGCTACTTTTGAACCCTTCGCAGGCTACTGGTAGCTCACAGTCTACCTGTTGTGCAGGCCTGGCTTACTCCAAGGCAGTGGAGGCAGCAAAGAAAGCACTTTTCTCTACCACCATTGATTTATCACAAAATTGCCCAGGGCAGCTTTTCAGAACAGTCAAAAGTCTGCTGCATGCTGACCAACAGGTGGATAACACAGACCACTCTGTATATAGCTGTGAAGAATTTGTGCAACATTTTACAGGCAAAATTGAACAGATCCAGGATAATTTAGATGCAGCTATTGATCTGTAAATAAAACACCCCACCCTCCTTGCCCTGTATTAATGGATGACTTTCAGCTCCTACAGATGGATGATGTGGTCAAGACCCTTGGGGAGGTGAGGGCCACCACATAAGTGTTGGATCCTTGCCCCTCATGGATCATAAAAGCTTCCAGAGAAGGTATGGCAGACTGGTTAGGAAGAGTAGTGAATGCCTCCTTAAAACAGGGCAGGATTCTGGCATGCTTAAAGGAGGCAATAGTAAAACTGCTGTTTAAAAAGCCCTCCTTAGACCCAATGACACTGAACAATTACTGACCAGTATCACATATCCCATTCGTAGGGAAAGTCCTAGAGCGGGTTGTGGCCTTGCCGCTCCAGAGGTTTCTGGACGAGATAAACTACCTGGATCCATTTCAATCTGGCTTCAGGCCTGGCTATGGGACTGAGACAGCAGTGGTTGCATTGGTAGATGACTTATGCAGGGAAATTGATAGGGGATCTGTGTCCCTTTTGATTTTCCTAGACCAAAGCTGACGCTTATCCCATGCCACATCTGGATGACTTGATTGAAAATATAGGTCAATGCAATTTCATTACGTGTCTAGATCTCACAAAAGGTTTCTGGCATCCCGAGGACCAGGAAAAAACAGCATTTTGAAGGGCCCCCCCCCAGGCTTATATGAGTTCTAAATAATGTCCTTTGGGTTAAAAAATACACCAGTAACCTTTCAATGGCTGGTGGACAAGACCCTGTATGGGTAAGGGACTTCACGCTTGCTTACATGGATGATACTGGCATCTTCAGCCATACCTGGTCCAAACACAAAGAGCACTTAGAGCTAGTGCTAGGGAGGATTTAGGAAGCTGGTTTACCAGTGAAGGCCAGCAAATGCCAGATAGGGGACTCTGAGCTGAAGTACCTTGGTCATCTGGTAGGCGGAGGAGAGGTAAAACCTTTGGAAGCTGAAGTAGAGGTGATTATTAGCTGGCCTGCCACCACTTCAAAGAAGAAGGTCAGGTCCTTCCTGGGTTTGGCTTAATACTACCGCAGATCTTCCTGATGAGGAAGAAGGAGCCTGAGCACATCAGATGGACGCCGGCATGGCAGCAGTAGTTTGACAGCCTGAAAGGTGCTCTGACCAGTCCTCACTGTGGCAGACTACACCCAAGAGTTCATTATTTTCATGACTGTGTCACATGCTGGAATAGGAGCTGTGCTGTGCCAACCAGATGGGGAGGGAACCTTGCATCCAGTAATGTATACTATATCAGCAAAAACTGCAGCACAGGGGAAAACATCTTTCGGCCATTGAGAAGGAGTGTTTGGCCATTGCATGGATCTTGCAGAAACTGAAGCCATACATTTCGGGCCACAAATTTGTACTGTGCACGGACCATTCTCTTTTGCTGTGGATGAGATCCATGAAGGCTAACAGCAAGCTGATGAGATGGGCCCTGTTGTTGCAGGACTTGGACTTGGACATTAAAAGCATGAAAGGGTTGCAGTATATTGTTGCAGACACTTTGTCCAGGAGACCCACTGAAGAAGGATGAACAACGGAGTATGGACAGAAACTGAGTGAACAAAAACTATTGTTTGAAATTACTCCAAATATAAATGTACATGTTACCTTGCTTGTAAGATTTGTAAAATGTACTTGGTTGTATGTTTAGAGCAGTAAGCATATGGACATGTTTTGTTGGAAGCTGTCATAATATGTAGAATTGACAAAATATATGTAATGTATATTTAACAAAGTGAACAGAGAATTTGTAAAATGGAGTCAGTCAAAAATGCAGTGTCATGATGTTAGCCACAAGTGTAAGGAATTAGAAATCACTAGCAGGTTAAGTGATTTAGCACAGGTGGAATAGTTAATGACACAGGTGGAATAGTTAATGAATGTGATTGGTTAAAATCATGTCTGATGAGGTCTAAATGTGTATAAAAGAACTGGCTGTAATAATGTTAAATTGGGACTGCTTATGGTGAGAAATAGTACCCGACACTCTGTTGATTTGTATATATGTTATTGCGTGGTGTTATATCTGTATATCTGCTGTATATATTCAATATAAGAGTTTAATTCTAAGTCATGTTTCTTTGTCTCTCTGTTTCTAAGTTCTGATAATACTTATTGCAATTATCTACACGTTATCTACATGCTACTGCTGCTAAGCTCATATTTTTCTCTGCTATACACATGTGTGCATTTTCTTTTCATAATCCCTTATTTATTGCTTGATAGAAGCAGTAAGAACTTGAAATGCCTATATACCATAACAGTGTAAGTAGGGTTAATATAGCTAAGTAGTGTTAATGATATAAATGATAAAATGTTGTTGATATTGCACATGTGCTGCAGAGCTGTTTGTCCAGGAGTGCAAACCTGCTAGGCTATCTCTCCTGGGACAAACATTTCCAGGGGGTGGGAGAACTGTGTCATTTACCCCTTGCCATGAATTACTTATGAGTTACATGTCTGATTTGCTTTGATGGTTGCTGACCAATGGGGAAGTTTAGGGGTGGAGCCTGAGTATTTTTAAGGTTCAGCTCATCATAGAGTTAGTCAGATAGGGACTTTCAGAGAAACAGATAGGGACTTTCATAGAGAGTGATCAGATAAAGAACTGAGAGAGAGAAGAGATAGGACATTAGAATTTTTTGAGAGAGTATTTAAGTGTTGAGTGTCTATAAACTTAAGAACAGGGTGTGCAAGTAATCAATTTCATCCGTAACCTAACCTAACTGTATTTAAGCTATATTCTTCCTTTTGTTTGTAACTGAACAAACCATACTTTATGCTTTTACTTCTAGTTTGATATAAACTTCCTTTATCTTTATTCAATTTAAATCAGTCTGGAAAGCATTAATTTACTAGATAAACTAGTTGGTGGCAGTGGAAGAGCGAATTAGAGGCGGTGCTTGTCAATAGCCTTTGAAAGGGCTGGGGGCATAGCATAGGACAGTGGTGGTAAACCTTCGGCACTCCAGACGTTTCGGACCACAACTCCCAGAATTCCAAGCCTATGTTGCCAATTACAAAGGACCATGGGCATTGTGGTCCAAAACATCTGGAGTGCCGAAGATTTGCCACCACTGGCATATGGACACCACAGCATGCTCTGCATCTGCCACTAAACTGAGAGGAATGTCTACACTGTCAAGTGTTTATAAAGATATAAAAACATAAATGAAATATTAAACAAACCTTTTATACAGAGGAGTGTAGATGCACAGAGTTTGTTTTTGGATAGAGCACACACAGGTGTGGAGGGTTTTAGGAACAAACTTTGAGGCTGCAGCAGCAACGGGCAGCTGCAGGTAGTTAGTGCTTGAAATCTGTATAAATGTAGTAAGGAAGAATCACTGTTTGCTGGTTTTTACTCAAAGCCAGTCACAATGCTCCTGTGTAAGGTTAGTTGCTGTATTTTTTCCTGATATGTTTTTTTTTTATGCTGAAGAAAAGCTTTCTGAGTTAATGTAAGTATATAAATTGTTTTTCTAAAAATTGTCTGCAAGAGTTTTTCTAATGTACCTGAGTTGCACTGAGTTCTGCTAAGTCTCAGAGTTTTTTCCAGTACACAATGTTTTTATAAGACTAAGCTATAGTCTGACAGGGTTTTTTGGGGAATGCTGTACAATATCCATATTATTATTTTCTAACATACACATCTAGAATTTTTCAGACTACTGTATTCCTTGTTTTGCTAGTCAACTTTCTGAGGGGTGGTGCTGGAAACAAATAAGTACACATTCTGTAAGTACTGCAATAGATTTTTGTCCCCTTCAGCCAAGAAGCATCCAGACTTTATCATTTTTCCTTTTCAAAGGGATGTGGTGGGTCTGCAGAGCTCCATGCTTTTCTCTGCACTAAAAAGGAAGAATAACTCGGCTGCAAGTCCCTCCAAGAGTTAATACATTCCACGGAATTAATCTTGGAAGATGGTGGTCTCTCTCTCTCTCAATCTCTCATTTGAGTTTCTTTTAATTGAGGTTAGATGGCAAATTATCTGGAAGATGTTTTAGCTGCTTCAGAATTGGATTGGATTTGATGATGTTTTGGACCTTTTCACCTCCATGATTCTTTGTGCTTCATCTTTGGGAAAGTTCTTTAAACTTGGCATTATGATAGCTACACTGGAGTCATCTTGGAACAGGGGCGTCTTTGTAGTGGCAACAAAGACAGAGCAGATAATCCACTTTTGAGACCATGCTCTGAACCAGACAAAGCTGAAAACTATGACCTTGACAGTGACCCTTACAAATTAAGAATTGTTATCAGGTGTTGTCCAGTCAATTCTGATTTACGGTGACTAGAGATGGGCACGACTAGGGAAAATGACGTTTTCGAGTTGTCGTGTGTCGGAGGCAGCCCGTTTCGGCTCATTTCCGTTTTTCGTGAAAATTCGCAAAAATTAGTCAGTTCGTTTTTTCGTTTTTTCGTTGTCGTTAGTACTGGTTTTTTGGGGGGGGTAGCGGGCTCCTGGAGGCACCTCTGTGGGGTGGGTGCCTCCTCTGGCCCACTATAAAGGGAAAGCGGGCTCCTGGAGGCACCCGTGGGTGCCTCCTATCCTCACCCACTAGGAAGGGACAGCAGCAGGCTCCAAGAGACCCCTCAACATGGGGGTCTCCCCTCCTCACCTGCTGCTGCAAAATGGCATGCATAACCATATGGATATGCATACCAGTTGCAGACAGTGAGACCAGTCCACTGGTACAACCCTCTGTCAAGGAGAACCGTGAAGACTGGGTCGCACCTGCCATGTCCCACAAAGAAGGGAATCGTACTTGCGTGTAGTGCAATGCAAGTAGATCTGGTTTAGGGTTAAGGTGGGTTAGTGCAAGGACTAGGGTTAGGCTAGTGATGGGTAAGGTTACGGTGGGCTATTGGGTTGCACCTCTGGGTGCCTCTCTGACCCACTAAGAAGACAGTCTGTGACGTATGGGTAAGGAGTCAAGGGTTAGGGTTAGGGGGCTAGGGGGCTAGGGCAGGTTTTAGGGGGCTTTTTGGCACATCCCAGAAGTCTCCATGGCCAAGTGGCCATGCGATTGGTGGGATGGCTCCAAAAATTTGCATGGTCGTCCACTCCCACATGGCTGGCCAGGCCACTGGGCCAGCTCATCATTGCGCGCTGCGCAGGTGTAAATAAAATAAAATAAAATAAAATCAATGGAGGACAGAGGAGGAGAGGAGAGACATTTTGTTGCAAGAAAAAACCCACTGCTACTGTGAAAAATCTGGCAGTTTATAAATTTTCGCATGTTTCTGTTGTGCTTGTGTGTTTTTGGACCACTATTTCAAAAACAATATTGCGTTTGCCGCCCCATTTTGGATCCCCCGCCCGCACCGCATGGCATGGCGACTCGAGTCCGGCTGCCCAGGACGGGGGGGAGGCGGGACCCCCCTCCAGAAACCACCCCTCCGGTAGGTGCCCTGCGCCCTTAGTCAAGCAGGCATTTTTCCGCCTGCTTTTTGGCCCGGGAATGGGTGGGGGGAGAGTTTAAAAGTTTTTTCCTGTGCCGTCTGTGCTGCTTGAGCCGGCGGCGAGACTCGTGCCGTGCGGCTTGTTGCTGCTGCGAGCCTGCGGCGAGTC
>JAHTLZ010000198.1:440067-457034 GCA_023846285.1 Phrynocephalus versicolor | reverse complement strand
AGGCACGGCAGGCATATTTCCGCCTGCTTTTTGGCCGGGAACCGGGTTTTTTAACTTTTAAAAACTTTTTTTCTGTGACGCGTGGCATCGCGCGATCGCGCGATGCAAGTAACGAGCACAACAAATCAGACCAAAATTGTTCGTTCGTCGGTTCGAGCTCGAAGTCTGGAGTAATTCCCGTTACTGTTTCCGTAGAGTAACGGAACCGAGTAACGGAAACGGAAACGGGAATACCGTTAAGTCGTGCCCATCTCTAACGGTGACCCTTTAAAGAGTTTTCCAGGCAGAGAATACTCAGAATTGGTTGTCTAGTCAATTTCGCCCCCGGGGACATCCTGAAACTGTCCCGCTTGCTCAAGGTGTCTACCTGCAGGAGGGACAGTGAGGAATCAAACCCCCAACATCAGGCGATAACTAAATCAGCAAGTTTTCCAGCCAGCAAATACTGCATGGCAAAATTACCTTTTGGGATTTCAGCTCCCAGAATCCTCATCCACCATGCCCTGTTGGCTGTGGGATTTTAGTTCATGAAAGGAGGGGGGGCAACTCTCTTTGAAATAACGTCACTTGCTCCAATTAGTTTAATGTTGTTGTTGTTATTTTAAAGCAACCCAGATGCATTTCTTTCAAGATTGAATAAGGGACTACACCCTGATCTCATGTATCCTTATTTGGAAGTCCGTTTCCCGGTTGGGTTGCCTCTTGAGCCAGATACCTGATCATCTTTGAAAATCTCAAGATGGACTTTCAGATTTCCTCCCAAACACAACCTTTTTCTGAGAACCTCTTTACAAGTGAATCACACATAAGATCAAGCTGCGTGGCTCTTCTCACTATGAGGTTTCCCAATTGAAGAGAATGTGTCAGCCTTTCAAACCGGTTGCCAATAATGTTCCTCAGTCAGAAAATGGGCCTCTTCAACCATTACAGCTGGTGTAATGGAGGGGGATTTAAACAAAGCCTCACAAGGCACTGGCCTGCATCCGCAAATTCCCTTTAAACTCAGGCAAACTGCAAACTATGAAGTCTCTCGGGTAGGGGAACAGTGATCCATCGTGATGAGGAGAAAAAAGAATGCTATATAGGCTGTGTATTAGGAGTTTTTTGTTTGTATGTTTGTTCCTCTAAAGCTGAAGTCAGCTAGCCGCCTTTAAGGGATCTCTGTCCAAAAAGGAACATAATGTAGTAATTACTGTGTCCATTTTAAAGGTCCGGGTTTGGAAGATGGGAAAAAGCACTGCACACATACATCTTGAACTAAACATTATTTATTAAAGCCTCCTGGAATAAAGTGTAGTAACTGATTTCAGAGAAACATAAACAATTAAGTGACATAGGCTCAGCTGTTCCTTCTGACTTTTGTCCCCAAACTACAAGTAACCTTCGATTGAGCTACAACAAGCAGCCGTGTTGAGACAGAGAATGTGAGTTGTCAAAGGATACCCAATGGTTTTTTAGCTGAACTGAATGCTTCTTTTGAGTTGTCCACTTAATCATGCTGCAATACTATAGCACAAGGGTGTGCTGATTGATCCAGAGAAGCATGAACACAGTAAGGAAGAAACTCATGGGCCAAATGAAGAAGTGAGAGGCAACGCATTGTTGTCCATCTGATTTGTGGCCTACCACTTACTGTATTACCAAAGATAAGCTTTAAAAATAAGATTCCAGAGGGCCATTCCAAGGGCTGCTACTAGGGTTCCAGTGTTGGTTGGTAGCATCTGCAACCCACCATCGAGGTTTTCCAGAATGCCACTGAGTGATGTTGCTGTAGGAACACTGGGGGATTGTGAGAAATTATTGTGCCATGTTCTAGACACCGTTGGTATGCTAGTGCTGGTGCTGCTGGCACTGGCACCACCACTAACTGAGTCCAGCAATGTTCGGCAGAATGTTCATGCCCTTCAAGTGTGGAGGCTCTGCCATGCTCATTTCTTGGAGAAAAAAACAGTGGCAGCGAAAAGGAAACTAGCCATTGGGCCTCTAAGAACATCATCTGAAGATTGAGACCAATTTTTTTTGACACATTTGTGTCAAAAAGAAAGGATGTGCTTGTAAAACATTACATACTATGTCCCTATCTGCATTTTTCTACCTTCCAACTGGAGGTGTTCCTCCAAAATGTAATCTCTTAATTTCCCCCTTATTCTCACCCATCTATCAGAACTTCTCTTCAGCTGAGCAACTCCTCTAAGTAAGAATGGTGATTAACGGATTAATTTCATTTAAATCACTTGATGTTCCTCTGCTCCAGAGGTAGTGGCAGCAAGTAGCCTAGATCAAGGCACTCTGATGTCACCGCCCAAACAAGCTCTTCCTGTTCTTGAGTGACAGAGCGGTGTAGTAACATCACCTGTGCACTGATGGCTTTGTGTTGGTATATAAGGGACCATCAGTACCAAGCAGGGTCACAAAAACTTATTTGGAGGCCCTGGTAATATGGCTGACCCATGGGTGGTTCTGGGTCATACAAGGATGTCACTCACTGCTAAAGTGCTTGTGAATGAAATATGCAATGCAGAGTAGAGTTATAAGTGAGTCAAAAAAGGTGAGGCAGGCTCAGAGGTGTCTACACTGCACATTAAAAAGAGCTTGAGACCAGTGTCCAGTTCTGTGTGCCACAATTTAAAAAGGATGTTGACTACCTCGAGCGGGTGCAGAGGAGGGTGACCA
This sequence comes from Phrynocephalus versicolor, assembly GCA_023846285.1. Lineage (NCBI taxonomy): Eukaryota > Metazoa > Chordata > Lepidosauria > Squamata > Agamidae > Phrynocephalus > Phrynocephalus versicolor. The sequence goes on along the minus strand of JAHTLZ010000198.1, from coordinate 454,361 downwards.
GGATGGTTGAAGATCTGGAAGATATGTCATATGAGGAACAGCTTAGGGAGCTGGGAATGTTTAGCCTTTCAAAAAGAAGGCTGAGGGGGGATATGATAGCTATGTTTAAATATTTGAAAGAATGTCATATAGAAGAGGGAACAGGTTTGTTTCCATGGCTTCAGAGACTAGGACTCGGGTAAATGGTATCAAACTACAGGAAAAGAGATTCGATTTGAACATCAGGAAGAACTTCACGACAGTTAGAGCTGTTCGGCAGTGGAATATGTTGCCACAAAGGGTGGTGGAGTCTCCTTCTTTGGAGGTTTTTAAGCTGAGGCTGGATGGCCATTTGTTGGAAATACTGTGATGGGGGTTCTTGCATGGCAGGGGGTTGGACTGGATGACCCTTGAGGTCTCTTCCAACTCTACGATTCTATGATTCAGTGGTGTTGCCATGGCTTCCTCCACAGAAACGCTGGGAACAGGTGTTTTTGAGAGATGGCTTAAAATCTGAAGTACATGTCATGGTGGCAAGCACAATAACGTGGCCTGTATGTGCAGTTAACATATGCCCATTAGAGATAATGGGAGGGAGTCAGGTTCCACTTCAAGCCACCCTGGGACAGCGTTCTTATGGGCCGTCGAGTCAGAACCAACTTATAGTGACCCTAATAGGGCTTCCAATATACGTGAGATATTTAAGGAGTGGTTCTACAAGTTCCAGCTACATCCCAAAAGAGTCAGCCTCTGTGACCTTGGGCAAACTGCACAATCCCAATGCCAGAAGAGAATGGTAAAACAATTCTGAGTGTTGCCTACCTAGAAAACCCTGGCAAAGGTCACCATGTGACTTGATGGCCCATTGTGATGATTCTTTACCAGTACTATATCACTAGTGTACTTCTGGGCCTGAGAAGGCATTCGAACCCAGGCCTTTTGAGTTCTAGTCTGTCACGGATACGAACATGCAAATGGCTTTATGGCCAATGGGAACACATCTACTGGGAACAGGAGATCAAGGATGCAGGGCTAAAGGAACTCGGCAAGCTTGAAGTCATATCACACTGCACCTCGGAGCACTTCTCTGAAGGGTTGCAGCAGACCCCTACTAAGAAGGGCCCTGTTTGACCTCAGACAGTGACAGTGAACCTTTTAGAGACCGAGTGCCCAAACTGTGATTCAAAACCCACTTATTTTTCGCAAAGTGTCAATACGACAATTTAACCTGAATACAGTGGTACCCTGGGTTACAAATGCGTCAGGTGATACCCTTTGGTAAAGCGAGACTTGCAGAGCAGGCTTTTGAATTTCGCACAGCCACAACACCCTCATTGATGTCACAGGAAATTCAAAAATCTGCTCTTCCCTCCTCACTTTCTCAAACGGTAGCACTCCAATCTCCCCTTTGCCTTGGACAGAGAGGCAGATGGGGTGCTACACCATCGGGGAAGCCGGGGGGGGGGAGCAGCTTGTGGGCTAGTTCGTAGACCCAATTTACTCTCCAGCCATGCTGCTCTAGGCATCCTAAAAGCCCTGTGGCTGGAGAGTAAAGTGGGGCTACGAAGGAGCCCACAAGCCACTGCCTCCCCTTCACCCGGCTTTCTGCACAGAGCACAGTGGCGTGCTCCGAGCGGAGGGGGAATTGCTGTGGCTGTGAGGGGATGATGTCATGTGCCCACAGGAAGGGCTCCACATGCCACTTTTGGCGTCCATGCCATAGATTCACCAATTCTGACCTAAGAGCTTGGATCCTACGTTCCAAGCCAGAACATCACTATACTGTGTTGTATTGGGTGCAATTCCTTCACCACTAGGCAGTCACATAATGTGGGGTTAGGGGTAAACAAAGTGAACATGTGTAGCTGTACTATACTAATATAAGGGCCCGTTAACTAATGCTCTGTCTAGAGCAGGGGTCCTCAACCTACGGCCCCAGGGCCGGATGCGCCCCCCCCAAGGTCCTGAATCCGGCCCCTGGGACCAATTGCAACCCCCCCCCCCCACCTACCCCCTGTTTTGTGAGCAAGCAAGCCTCTGCAGCTGCTTTTGGACTGTAATCCGGCCCCCAGTGGTGTCTGGGTGGTGGTGGACCGGCCCGCTGTTTGAAAACTTTGAGGACCCCTGGTCTAGAGCGTAGGACTGTATATTCTGACTAGCAACCCCATTTTGAGGTATCCAAGGTGTAGGGCTTTCTAGCACCTAGCCTGTAACCTGTCACTGGATACTCCACCGATATCTACACTTCATTCTGGTTCATAGAACTAATAGCGATCGCTGGCAGAAATACTTCTCCCTTCCTTTCAGGATCACCTTTACCTTATTACACCTCTACAGCATAATGGCCACCTGTGGTAGCAACACAGTTTGAACATTCCTGGCTTATGTCCTTGGATATTAACCTGGATTCCGAAGCCCAGTTTCTCCCATGTTGGCCATTGGTTTTGTTGGGATGAAAACGTCACACAATACCTTCACTCAACTCCCGGGGGACTGTTCCGTTTCCAAACCCTCACCACCACCTATTTTTGTCAAATCTCTCTTCTTCGGGCACCGAGTGTACCAGATAATATCTCCAACTGTGATGATGGAAGCTCTTAGAAACAGCACCTATTTTTTGTTTGATTTCTTGCTAAATTCAATGTTTCTGAGAAGAGTCACATTTTCTTTCAAGAAGCACCAAGAAGAAGAGTGGAGGCAGTCCAAGTCTCTGATTAAAACCCCAGATTCTCAGCCTTGGTGGAGGGGCTGCCACTCCTTCACAGCAGCATTGAGCCTCTGCAGATGGCATCAGGCGGGCTGGGATACCTGCAGGATTTTCTTTCTAGTTTCTGCCTTTGCCTTCCTCTTCAAGTTACGCGACACCCTCATATGGTGGAATCTGAAGTTTAGTCATGAAAACCATCAAATCTAATCCCGGAAAATACCAGGGAAAGGCTGGGAAATCGAGAGTGTAAGAAAATTAGGCCCTGCCCCCCCCCCCCCCCAAAAAAAACAACAACTCAGGCCCTCTGTAAGAACACCGGGAGTGCTTCTGTGGGTCACACCTCACTGGTGACGGACCGAGAGGGAATGAGGACATCTGGGGTGGTGGGAAAGAGACACAGCTGAGGATCAGGTGACCTTTGTGAACACAGCTCCGTGATTCTGGAACAGAAAGAACGAGAGAGGCACAAAAGTAGGAATTAGGCATTCCTTTAGAACTGGAAAAAAAATGCTCAAGACAGAGTGAAATGCATAGCTGCACTGTTTTGGTAATAACAAAACTCAGGTTTGGAGCAGCCTGTTTTTACCAGGGCCAACCTTTATCTGAGTTAACACTAGAGCTACAAGACTGGAGAAGAAGAACAAAAAGCGGCAGGACAATACTTAACATTTCATTTCTCCAACGCATAATCTGGTAGTCTACAAAATGTTCTTATTTTGTTTGTGCCTGTGCATGTTTTTAAATGAACAAAAAGATTTGATCTTTTTTTTAAAAAAGGACTTCCTGTTTATGGCTTTAAGGGTACAGAATTTTAGGGACAGTATTGCTGAATCTTTCCAGTGCTCGTGGGGTGGGAACAGGTTGGAATCCAGTATTTCCGGTGCAAACTGGAAGAAGCTGGGAATTCGAGTCCAAAAAGAAACATTTCCACATCCTAGTTTACGCCTCGTTCTATGATATGACTATTAACTCTCTGGCTCAAACATAACTTATTTAGATTAAAAGACATGTATCCCAGTGTTGATTAAAGAAGAAATTAGTTGAAATCCAGTAAATAAATCACAACTAGAGTACCCGACAGAATCAATGGAATTCATGGAGAAGTTGACTCGGCAGCTTCCCACTGATCTGATGGTCCTGCTTTAGTTGTGATTTACAGTAGGATCTCTGTTTCTGTGAGGTATTGGTAAGAGATGGGCATGAAGACCTTCATGCAAACCCAGTAGTTCCTCCCCCAGATGCCCCCCTCCCTCAGCTACCCCACTCACAAGGTGGTGTGTGCCACCCGGGGCCCTCCTTTCCCAGTGGCTCTCCAGTCTGAGCAGAAGCTCAGGCTTCCATTCCCTGCCTCCTCTGGCAGCTGAACACTCAGAGCAGGAGGTGGAACAGGGATTCTCCAGTGGTCAGATGCTGAAGGAGGTGGGGAAGGGAAGGCCAAGCTCTGCCCAGAATGAATAGCACAGGGTAAGAAGAACATGGCCAGCATGTGTCAGGCTGTGAGTGGGGAAGCCGGTGGTTGGTGGTGAGTGGGAATCTGCATGAACAACAATGGAACACAATGAGTCACTTTATGCCCATCTCTAATACTATATTGGCTCCGTTCCCTGCTATGGATGCGTGAATCCACAGATACAACATACAAAGGGGCAGGAGAGAGGACAGAAGGGGGAGAAACCGTGGCTACTGATACCACAGATATGGAGGTCCTACTGTACTACTAGATTTCAGCCAGTGAAAAGGAGAATATAGAATACAAAATATGACACTGTAATTCTACACAGATGCCAAGCTCTACTATGTACTGTAGGACATATGCACACCTATAGTCATGCATAGGATTGTAAGACATGTACAAATCAGACAGATTGTACAAAATGCTTCCCTGCAAACCAGAAGTGACCTCCAGATCATTAGAAAGCACTTTTGGGGCCTCTGGGTGACTGGAAAGCCCCTTGCAGGCCCGTTTGGGGCAGTGCCAGGCCTGGGGTAAGCACAAGAGCCCCCAGTCCAGACCTGACCCAGCATCCATATATTGCAGATTTTCAATTATTGTGGGTTGGGTTGGGTCCCTAACCCCTGTGATAGGTGGGGGTTTACTGTAGAACCCAGCTGTCCTAGTGCAGTGGTTCCCAACCAGGGGGGTCGGGACCCCTTTGGGGGTCGAAGGACTATTTCACAGGGGTCACTATGAGCCACTGAAGAAAAAGGCTTGGGTCTGGAGGAGAAGGGGGAGAAACTAGGGAAAGAGTGAGTTACAGCTTGATAAGGTGGAGGGGATGTCAGTCAGTGGCACCGGAGGCTGTGATTGGCTGAGACCTGCCAAAGGGGCTTGTGGCATCTTCCAAGCAGGGCAATGGGGTCACCACAACATGAGGAACTGCATTAAAGGGTCACAGCATTAGGATGGTTGAGAACCACTGTCCTAGTGCCTTGTTCACAAGCTTGATGTCAAGTTGCTCCCTGGCTGTCAATACTGTATCATGCTTGAGTCCAGGGGTGGGAAGGCATATATATATATTGGTCAGCAGCATAAGCCCGGCCTGGTGGGTTTTGTTTTACACAGAAGCTGTCCAAGAACTCCATGCCATGCATATTTATTACCCTATCCTTAAATATTGCAAAAACTTCCTAATCTCTGTGAAACTGCAGAAAGAAAGATCTCTTGCAGGAGAGAGTACTCCCTTCCTTGGAATTTTCTTACTAGTAATGATTGACTACTTAACAGCATTTTTCCATGTATAATACTATATTTTTGCCTAAAACTGTTAGACTAAAATAGAAGGTTGTCTTATACATGGAAGTGGGCCATGGAGAGAGCCATGTGGTGGCAAAACTGTAATTTTGGGTAGGAAAAGTGTGTGTGTGTGGGGGGGGGTTGTTGTCTTATACATGGGGGCATCTTATAGATGGGAAACTATGGAAACTACATTGTACCTCTCCATACCACCCAGCAGTTGGAAGTCTTGGGATGATTTTGCAAAGTGTGATAAATCCATAAAAAACAAGAACAGTAAAACATAATCCATAACCTAAAATAAATTAAAACAGCTACTAAAAGGAACACAAGTGGGGTTGATAGCAAAGGACAAAAGCAATGCAAAAACCAGAACAAGCAGTAACATTTTTTTAAAATTCAGGGGAGTAAAACTGAAGGGGATTCTCTTGGTATCTAAATGCCAGCCCCTCACAGGGCATCCACTTTTGGGCAGATTCAAACAAACGTTCTTCTCTGCCACCAAGGCACTGTAATAAAAGAAAATCTGACTTCTCTTGGACATGTGTATGTGTGTCCAGCCTTGTTACTGCTCTAATGTGGCTTAATGTGTATGCCAATACGACTAGACCTAGAAGAAACCTCTCCTAGAACCTCAGTGGAGCCAGGATCTGATCCACTGTATAGTATTTTGGGAACACATTAATCTTCTGCAAGGAAGGCTCAACAGATATGCTAGGAACACAGAGGTTTTGTGGATATTTCCTAAGACACTGAAGAGCTTGTGACAGCTGAAATGTAGGATATAGTCATCCCTGACATTTCACGGTTCATATACTGCGGTCCCGGTATATTGTGGGACTGAAATATATGAAAGGCAAGTCCCCCTGGGGCTAGCTGCACAGGCCTCTCTGGGGCCTCCTACACTTACCAGAGGCCTGGTGCTGCCCTGAACAGGCCTTGGATGGGCTTCCCGGGCCTATCGGAGGCCCCATAAGTGGTTTCCAGCAAACCAGAAGTGGCTTTTGAAAAACCAGAAGTGACTTCTGGATAGCCAGAAACCACTGGGCCGGGAAGCCCGTCAATGGCCCATTTGGGGCAGCACCAGGCCTCTGGCAAGTGTAGGAGGCCCCAGAGAGGCGCCTTAGTCCTGTCCAGTTCCAGCATTCGCATATCGCAGATTTTCCATTATCATGGGTTGGGTCAGGTGCATAACCCCCGCAATAGGCAGGGGAATTACTGTATAATTTAAAAAAGACTCTGAAAGATTCAGCAGATTAATATTCTGCCATCTTGGGGTGGACTGCAGGGCACTGACCTCGTCTTTCCAGGGTTTAACTTATATACCTTAACTTAATTAACTTAATTAAGATTTTTCACTATATCCCTATTAAGAGGGGGGAAATGTTTTGAAACCGAGTGTGAAATTCAGGCCGATGACTTAATACTAAGAAAAAGGGACAACTTAAACAAGATGCTTAGCTCAGATTTAGAAGCTGATAGCAAATTAATCCGCCGTTAGATCTGTGTGCCTGAAATATCAGACTTTCAAAGACTTTGCTTACTCCCCAATGATCAATCATGGAATAAAGTGAGCTAATCTGTGATGGGAAAAGATACCACAAAGCAAATGCCTGTTGCCACTTGAAGAGCCTTCACTTCTCAAGGCAGAGCCGAGTGTCTTGGGTTGTTTGATCCAGAGATGCCATTTGTCGGAACAAAAGCAACCAGGCCTTCCAAAAGGAACTTACAACTACAGTCTGAAAATCCACTTGAAAAAGTCAAATGCTTGTTCAAGACTTCTTTCCTGGGTTTTTCCCCCCTTATGCATTATCAGATAATGTTGGAATGATCTGTAATATTCCATTGTGCTTTTGCTTCCTGGACACCTTTTTCCCTAATAAATACTGTTGTGTATTGATCTGTATTCCTATTATCTGTACTTGCTTATGTTGAAGTAACTGCCTTCCTGTTCCAAAGGGAACCTATTGGTTGATTCAAGCTGCTGCATTTGGATCCTCAATCCTATTGGTTCCTGTTCCTGTTCCAAAGGGAACAGGCCTATTGGTTTATTCAAGCTGCTGCATTTGGATCCTCAATCCTATTGGTTTCTGTTCCTGTTCCAAAGGGACCAGGCCTATTGGTTTATTCAAGTTGCTGCATTTGGATCCTCAATCCTATTGGTTTCTGCCAAAAGGCAGCTTTGTGATTGGTTGTAATTGTTCCCTCCAAAATGTATCTTTTCCTAGCCAGTCCTCACCCTATAAATGTAGCTCCCTCTCCCCAGTCCCCAGTCTTGTTCTCTCCCTGAATAAAGAGCTGTTACACTAGAAGCTGCCTCCAGCCTGCTATGTCAAAGAGCTGAATCACTTGCTGAAATCACTAAACCCCATGTCACAACAAATACCTTTTTATTTGAGGCAACAGAATCTCCTGCTGTGGCTCTGTAGTTCCCACACAGAAGGGGCTGCCTATCTACTGACACACTACAGTGAATACTGTGTTGGGAGGTCAGTTGGCTATAGGACCAATCTAGCTGGAAGCTATTTCCACTAGGGACGTAGGAAGCTGCCGAGTCTGGCTGTTAGAGTAGACCATTGGTCCATCCAGATTGCTGTTACCTACAGCCACTGGCTGTGACTCTTCAGGGTCTCAGGTGGGGATGCTTCCCAGCTTTACCTGAAGATGCTGAGGGCTACACCTGAAACCTTCTGCACAGAAACCATGCACTGTGCCATGGAGCGGTGGTGTTTCCTCAGGTAGTTGCATTGAAATAATCAGACCGTGGTTCCTACTTCTACTGCCACTGAAATTGTGGTTTCTTCTGGGAAAACATTCTGCTTGGATTTCAACCTTCTGGCTCACACTACTTTTCTCCTTGTATCTGGGTTGACAGGCCGTACCCCTTACAGCTTTACTGCCAGAATTTATTGCCCAGCCTAACTTCCTGCATAAGTCTGGTCCTCGCTCTAGGACAGGTAAGCAAGGGGAAAGGGATGGCACCTTGAAAGTGGTCAAGTTTGATCCAAAAGGAAGTCCCCCCCCCCCGCAGGAGCAGGTACTTACTCGTACGGGCGGGCCACTGTGGTGTTGCCAGGTGCCGCCAGGCGGAGAGATCGTGCCAGCTGTCTTTCCAGGCCTCTCGAGAGTAGTGTAGAAAACTCCTGTTCTTCTGGGGGGTCCCTCACCTGCTACATCACCCCCCACCCCAAGGGGAGCAGCACCAGGGCAAGGGAGGAGGGGCAGACATAGATGGATGGGAGAAAAATCACACAGAAATGGACACAATTAGCTCCTTGCTTATCACGCGCCACTTGGAGAGGGAGGAGGAGACAATGGAAGAAGGCCAGTGATTTGCTCAGGAACAGGGTGGGAAGAATTGTTCTGCCAGCTCGGGAAAGCATTTGCGGCTCAGAAGAGGGGTTTCCGGAAGCACTAAGATTCAGGAAGGAGAGAGCAAACAACTGCATGTGTTGGAAAAGCCCATGAAGCCTCTGTGTGTGTCGATGCATGGCTTAGATGTGGTATCCCACTGCTGTCTATTGGGCAGCATTTGGTTTTGGCAAAGGGACACCTCAGGCCTGTCTTCAGCCTGACCACTCCATGAGGCTTCCACACGGTTAATTTAGCAGAGCGACCCCTGGTGGTGCTGCGCTTTCAGCATTCTCAGCCAATCCCGCCAGGTTGTCTAAAGGTGCATTGGACATGTAGTCAAATACACGTGGAGGAAGGCCATCCTAAACTGTCTATACCTAGCCACAACTAAATGAACTGAGACACCCCCCCCCCCCCGAAGAGTGGTGATGGTGGTGGTGGTGGTGGTGGAGGAGGAGGAGATGGTAAGTTGTTACTTGATCAGAAATTGCTTCTGGCTTAAAGACATGGAGGCAGAAGAGGAAAGGAGTAGAGTGAATGGATCCTGAGATGAGCAAAACACAAAGTCAAGGAGATAATGAATTTCAGAGACCTGGCAGCAACTCCTTAGAAGCTGGTTTCTTCAAGGTAAGACTCCCAAGACTGCATGCCATGATGCCAGTTGGCCTCCCCATCTAGGGAGGCAGCTGTCACTAGGAACCCAAGACTAGGGACAGCTAACTTGACATGTTTCACTATCATGGCTGGAGGAGCCAAGGAAATCTGGGATGGGCCAGGCTGCCACTTCTTTCTCCTCTACCTCACCACACTCTTCATTGCTCCAACTACTCTCCTGGCTTGCGCCTCCTTTTCCTTAGCTTACTCTGATGCTCACCCTCCTCTGCCAAATCAACGCTACATGTTTCCATTGAGCCCAGCAAAAAGCCTGGCGACATCTCTCGAGCTTTTCACTGGACATAAGATGCCACAAATTAACCCCCTCCTACTAAAAAACAATTAAACATGTCTCAGTCTTAGGATGCTGCCAGAGCCTTTGTGCGTTCTGCAGCATCAGACTGGAGATTTGCACGACTACTATGGCTCCAGTAAGAATTTCTTTCTTTCCCACCAGCGAACCCAAGTGACTTTTCCTTGGCACAGGGCTTCTGCTTCATTCTAGGCATCTGTTTCAGGCATCTAGTACACACTTATAAAGCCCCTTTGCCTTCTGATTGCATGTTAACACTTTTTTTTTTGTTTTTCTGCAATTACTTATGTATGTAGTAAGACTTTTTTTAAAAGCTTGTTTGTTTAGAATTCTTTTAACGGGGGGAAAAAGCAAGGAGAGCTGCCACGTAGATCTCCCCATGCAAGTGGAGAAGGAAAAGGACAGGGCTGAGATGAGCTATTGGAAGCAAACCCACGGCCTAATCAGAGGAATGGGAAGTAGAGGTGGATATGAAATGGACAAAGAGTGTTTTATTTCATTTCTTAAGTAGTTCCATTCAATTTTGTTACTAACAAATTTTAAGTAGTTTTGGAATAAAACAAAATGAAATGAAACAACTCTATGCTTCCATGGCTCTTAGAGGCACCAAAATGGCAGGGGAGCTTCCTCAAGCTCTTCCCTGTAAGCCCCCAAAATCTGGAAAAGTTTTTGGGTCAGGGGGTGAGTTATTAAACTTCAAAGGGGTATCCCTAGGAGAAAATAATTTCTAATTGAGCCAGAAGCCGATAAAAGCACACACACACATTCCCGGCGGGCAAGCAATTAGCAGCTTCTTGCTCAATTAGAAATTATTTTTCCTAGGTGCATCCCCTTTGAAGCTTAATAACTCAGCTCCATGAACCCCAAACCTTTCCAAATTTCAAGGGTTTACAGGAAAGAGTCCAAATTTGCTCCCCAGAAATTTTGGTGCCGAAACATGGCTGCTGCGATACCATTTTAAAGTACATTAATGTACTCCAAAGTAGGTACTACAGGCATTTTTAGCATCAAAATTGCAGGGTAGCTTCTTTGGACTCTTCTCTGTAAACCCCCCAAATTTGGAGAGGGCTGGGACTCAGGGGGCTGAGTTATTAAGCTCCAAAGGGGATGTCCCTAGGAAAAATATTTCTAACTGGATTCAGAAGCCAAGCCACTGTGATGCTAATCGCTCACCCACGGGAAGGGGGGGGGATATATTATCAGTTTTTTGCTCAATTAGAAAGACCTGGTGACAAGGTTGGCAATGTTAGACAAGTACTGTGAGTGTCTGAAAATCCAGAGATACACAAAATAAATGCATACGGTCCCCTTAGTGTAACTGAGGGTGATTAATATATGCATTTAAAACCTACAGGGACAGATCTCTGGTTTTGGACATTTCCAAAATTAATCTGAGAATGGTGGTTTGCACAAAGCATATGCCAAATCCTTAATGTTCTCTCTACCTGAATTTGCTCTGGCAAGCCATGCCAGAGAAGCTGCCTGATGGGAGGAGCTGGTCACCCATCCACTCGGCCATCCATGCTGTGGTGGGGAAAATATCCCAGGGCAGGTGTTGCATGGTTGCAGGGATGCCAAACAAGTCCTTCCATGGAGGAAGGGCTGCTTCAATTGATTTTTGAAGTTCCATCTCATCTTTCTCAGCTCCTTGCTTTCTCTCACCACACATTCATCTGTGCATTCCCTCCATCACTTTCTAGTGTCTTCTGCCCAGTTGCTTCATGTGTCTGAAAAAAAAAAAATTCCCTTCCTCCTTAACTTTGCTTTTTAAACCCAGTTCTTCCGCCCCACCTTCTGGCTTGCCTTTTCCCTTGTTGCTGCAGCTGCTTCCACTTGGTACACGTTCTGATTACTCAGATTGTCTCCACCTTCCGACCAATAGTTACCTGCCTTCCTCCTCTAGTTTTATCTTGTCTGACATACCAGGATCGCAGGCACCGTGAGTTATAGAAGTGATGAATATTGCCTTTCCTGTTTGCTCCTTGGTTTTTGATTATAACCATATCCTACCTTTCTTCCGTTATGAAACAGAAGCCAACACACATGGGGTTAATAGGTCAGCTATTGATCAGGCCCTGGCCTCTAATACTGCAAAGAAATTCCTGCATCACCTGTGTTTCCATGGTTTATGGAAACAATTCTTTAAGTACTTGCTTTGCCTGTCCTCAGCGGTGAAGTATAAGCCTCATATGATGTTTTTCTAGCCTTCTTTGTCTGGCACAGTTGCTTCCTGGACAGTTCATCTGCCCCAGCTGATCATTTGCAGGAAGTCTGTGTTCCTAGGCTCCCACTGTCCCTGAGGGATCTATCAGGGATAAGACTTGCTACCAAGGTCTGCTAAATTAAGGATTTAAACAGTGATTTGCTTTTCCTGCTACCCCATAGGCAGTTACTTCACTACCGTTTTGTCTCTGTTAATGTTGCACTTAGCAATGGTAAAAAAAAAAAAGTTACTTCACATCTGTCGCGCAACTACTGAAAATTGTTGTGACCACGCCCCTTAAACGAAGTCTAAGTGCGACAATCATGTACCTGGTGCTGGGGTGGTGTTTTCCCTTGTTGTCACTCTTCCTTCCCGCTTCCTGTACCAATACAAGGCACATGCTATGGTTCACAGTCAGTTCCTTTGCTCCCCTGTTGCCTTCTGTGGCCTAGCACTCCAAACAATGCCAGGCAGCAAATCTAGATTTTACTTTAATTTTCTACTATGTTCTGAGACATTGCGGGATACTTAGATATCAACTAGGACTAGCTCCTTGGTGCTGCTACTGCTGTGCCCCTTTCCCCAAATATAAGCCAATCAGGGCCTACTGGCAGGGAAAGGGGGGGAAACAGGAGAGACCATTTTACCCACAATTTGCTTGGAGCTTGGAGCTGGGCCTGAATGTTATGTATGTATGTGCATGTGCAGTTGTGCAAGCATGTGTGTATGCAGTCCGTCTGAAGAGACTTCTCCACCCTTCCACGGAGCAGGGGGAATGCAACGGGGCATCAGGGATGGCCCTTACCTGAGCCACACTTAACTTTTCAATGGAGCTGTCCACGCAGGGTAATCCCAGGACTGGAACACTGGGCAGGTTTTCTGGAGGGGATGCTTTCTTTTTTGAAGAAGTGCTTTGGAAATTGTTGACCACACAAGTCACCTGCCAGGGAAGGAGGGCAGCAGAATGAAACCGTAATTGCTCCTTAGTGCACCAGTGCTCTGCCTATGCCAAAGAGAACAATGTTCTGCAATGACCCAAAGAGCTTGTTCCCACCTTCTATTGAATCTCTGACCTTTGATGGCCTTGTTTCACTTGGGTCCTTGCTGTTCCTTAATCGAGCCCAGATGACGCTTTTCATCTTGGCCTCAATCCCTTTGTTCTGATTACAATCTCCCTGTTCACCCAGTGCCACTGAATCATTTGAAGCAGATGTAGAAGGGGGTACGGGGGCTCCCCAAGTTTTTGCTGGGCAGCAGCTTCCATGTTCCCTCCTGGCAACACATTATCTAAACAGATTTAGGGTCAAATAAGACATAATACGGGATGCCCAAGAAAGGATCTCCATGCCTTCTCTTTCAAGTTGAAATTCAGGCAATGGAAACTGAATTGCCAGTGAAAGAAATGAGGTATGTGAACCTTTTCCTTTAAATAAACATTTTAAAATATATATACAGTATATATCTCTCAAGCTGCCTTTTTACACATAAAGGATGATATATAGGTCCACTATGTTATTTTTCCTGGCGAAAAGGGGTGGGGGAACAGTGCAGGGAGAATAGTTTGGTCAGAAAATCAAGGAATTATTTCCACTTATCCATTGATCTTTTAGTCACATAAGTACTTTCCAGCCCTGCTACAATATCTGTTAGGACTAGGGATGGGCACAAAATGAAAATATTATGTTTTGTTTCATTTCCTCCCCCCCCCCCAACATTTTTAGTTTCATTTCATATGATTTTTTTCAAAAAAATGCACACAAAACGAACTACTAACAAAGTGGTTCATGTTTCTGGGGGGGCCTGGAAAGTGGTGGAGGCACAAAAAGTTTTTTTAAAAAGCCCTGGGCTTTTAAAAAAAAAACTTTTCCCCTTCCCCCGAGCTCCACCTGCCTGCTGCTCAGCACTGGGGGTGGGGGGTGGGGAAACTTTCCCCCCAACCTAGCGCCAATCAATTGGTGCTACTTGGGGGAGGGAAAAATGTTGTTTTAAAAAACCCAGAGCTTTTTTAAAAAAAACTTTTTTCCCTCCCCCAAGAGGCTTACAGATGGAATGAAATGGTTCATTTCAATAAAAAAACACCATTTTGTTTAGTCTGTAATGCCTCCTTGTGTCATTTTGTTTCGTTTCGTTTCATTACGTAACGACACGACGAAACAGCATTTTGCTTTTCGTTTTGTGCCGATCCCTTTTAGTCAGGACCGGAAGAATTGTTTGTGGTCTGCAATGTTATAGTGAATTGACTTCCATGTTTCTTCCCTTCCCTATCAGCTGTTAATTAACTCAGTTCTTAAAATAATAATAATAATAATAATAATAATAATAAATAAATAAATAAATAAATAAATAAATA
>JAHTLZ010000198.1:418069-436560 GCA_023846285.1 Phrynocephalus versicolor | reverse complement strand
AGAGAGAGAGAGAGAGAGAGAGAGAGAGAGAGAGAGAGAGAGAGAGAAGAAACAAAAAGATAAGGGTAAGCTTTGTCCAAGTCAGGTTCTCTTCAGTCACACCTTCTGCAGATATTGGGAGCATGAGACTTGGATGTGGGAGTGTGCATATTTATTTATTTATTTATGTATTTATTTGATTTGATTTATATACCGCAACCATCTAGCAAAAAAGCTACTCTGGGCAGTTTACAAACATATACAAAATACAAAAACAAATCAAACAACTTAAAATAGTAAATAAAAACTAATCAGTCAGACCGAATAATCAAATCATGGTAATAAAAAGAACAAATAAGCGAATAAGCACAAATACAATAAATCAAAATGATTTAACAATTCAAAATAAGAGCAGATGGAAAAAATAAAGAACTAATCGAATAGCGGTGTAGCTGCAAATCACTCATTTAGAATGAACTGGAAAACGTGAAAACGGAACCTACTGCTTCCATCTTTGGTATTTCTGATATTGCAAATGGCAGAAAGGAACTTGCTGTGTAGTGCTGTTCATTGTTAGATACCTAAACCTCCTTATAGTTCTCACCCCCAATCTAGCTGTTCTCAGCCTTAGCCACTGTGCCAAACTTGCTTGTATTTCCATGCTTAATAATCGGTTTGCTTCCCCGCCCCATTTTTAAGACACACGATGAAAGGCTGGGGAAGCTTCCTTCAAGAAGGCTCAAAGGAAAACTTTCATCTCACTGCAACGCAATGAGGTAGCAACTGGCAGAAGTTTTCCAGCTAGGTGGAACCAAACAACACACAGCACGCAGGACCTAATGCTAGAATCACCACTGGGGCTAAAGAGCCTTGTGGCGCAGTGGTTAAAATAAATGCTTGTACAGCAGCTAAAATTGTGCTTACAACTTGGGGTTCAATTCCAGGTCCCTGGCTCCAGTTTCACTCCGCCTTCTATCCTTCCGAGGTCGGTAAAATGAGTAGCCAGCCTGCTGGGAGGGGCGGGGCAATATGTAGCCTGCATAATTAAATTGTAAACTGCCCAGAGAGTGCTTGAAGCGCTATGGGGTGGCATATAAGCAAAACACTTTGCTTTGCTTTACAGAAGGCTATGGGGGGCATGATTTGGCTGAAAGGAGGGCAGTATAATGAGTATGGTGTGTGGGCTCATTGCAAACTCCACTTGTGCACCAGCAGCTCCCCCCACATGGGGGGGGGGAGAGAGGAGGGGAAATAGGACATTCTACTTACTAGGATCTCTAGGGGACTGGTTAGGTTGCAACCCTGTAAGGCTCAAGTAGAAGAAAAGTGTCATTTTGCCAGGGTCCAAAAAAGTACATGGCCTAAACTGCAACTCCATTACGTGGGGTAAAACGGTGAGGTATACCATGCTCATCATGAATATTGTTGGAAAGAAACCTATAGGTTTTTATAAAAATAACTATATACCATTGTTGGCAAACCTATGGCACGGGTGTCAAAGGTGGCACTCTGAGCCCTTTCTGTGGGCACCCGACATCGCCCCTTCACAGGCACCTGTATCCAGGTTAAATTGCTGTACTGGCACTTTGTGAAAAATTAGTGGGTTCTGATTCACAGTTTGGGCACTTGGTCTCTGAAAATTCACCATCACTGCTATATACACTGTACCAGATGTTGTATGATTTGTTATAACCTGTATGAAACAGAACAGACAATATTTTGAATTGTAGGCTGCTGGCTGAGGCCTTTTGTGCAATCTATGTAGAACTTGTCATCTGAAAAATGTTGAAATGTTTAAAAGTTATTTTTTTTTAAGGTATTGTAATTTTTGGCATTTTATCTGCTTTTTGATAGAAATGTTCTTTTGCATTCTCCAGTAAGGGATTCTAAATTAATGGAGAGTATCACATAGATTAAAAAAGGAGTCAGTTTTATAGTGCTGAGGTTAGTTAAAAAAGAACCCTAGAATATTTAAATTACTTTTAGAAGAAACTTTCCAAGCTTTGAAGAGATCAAAAGGGAAAGAGTAACTACAATAAGCAAGCAAAGAATAAGCTATTATCAGTGTCAGAATTTATGGCTGCTTCACTTGGCACTATCTAGACCAGTGGTTCTCAACCTGTGGGTCCCCAGATGTTCTTGAACCGCAACTCCCATAAATTCTCACCAGCTCAGCTAGTGATGAAGACTTCTGGGAGTTGCAGTCCAGGAACATCTGGGGACCCACAGGTTGAGAGCCACTTATCTAGACACTACAACTTCCAAACGGGCTGTAGCAGTGGCATTTCACTACAGCGTATTCAGCCTGTAAAAGGTGGATGAAGTCACAAAACCTAGGCCTAAGGGAACATTCAGAAGACCTGTCCTAACAAAGTCATCTGGGAGGTTTGGAAGCCAGAACCAAGGAACTGTCGGTCAACTAAAATAACTTTTTGTTTCCCATCCTGCCTTTTGGCACCTGAATAAAGCAGGAATAGGGAATAGAGATGGGCACGACTAGGGAAAATGACGTTTTTGAGTTGTCGTGTGTCGGAGGCAGCCCGTTTCGGCTCCTTTCCGTTTTTCGCAAAAATTCGCAAAAATTAGTTGGTTTGTTTTTTCGTTGTCGTTAGTACTGGTTTGGGGGGGGGTAGCGGGCTCCTGGAGGCAGCTGCAAGAGTCAGCCAGAGCCACAAGTGACGGACTGGCAGACTCTTTGCACCTGCTGCGTCTCACGTACTTGCATGTAGTGCAATGCAAGTAGATCTGGCTTAGGGTTAAGATGGGTTAGTGCAAGGGCTAGGGTTAGGCTAGTGACGGGTGAGGTTAGGGTGAGTATTGGGGTGCACCTCTGGGTGCCTCTCTGACCCACTTAGAAGGACAGTGTACTGGCGTATGGGTTAGGCTTAGGCTGAGGGTTCGGGTTTGGGCTACGATTAGTGGGCTGTTTATGTCCGATTGGCACATCCCAGAAGTCTCTGTGGTCAACTTGGCCAAGTGGCCATGCGATTGGTGGAAAATTTGCATGGTCCACTCCCATGGGCGAGCCCATCATTGCGAATGCGCAGGTGTAATAAAATAAAATAAAATAAAATAAAATAAACGGAGACTTTTTTTTGCAAGAAAAACCCACTGCTGCTACTGTAAAAATTCAAGCATTTAAAATAGCTAATTTTCGCATGTTTCTGTGGTGCTTTGGTGGGGTTTTGGGCAACGATTTCAAAAAAAATATTGCGGTCGCCATTTTGGATCCCCCCGCACTGCATGGCAAATGGATGCGCCCTCCCAGCCTGGTACCAGCAGCGCAGCAGTAGCAATAGCCAAGGAGAGGGGGGCGGGGAAACCCCCCCCCCCAAATAAAACACCCTTCTGGCCTGGTAGGTGCCCTCAGACAGTTTTCGCCTGCTTTTAGGGCCGGGAATCGGGTTTTTTTTTTTTAACTTTTAAAAACTTTTTTTCTGTGCCGCTTGGCATCGCGCGATTGCGCGATGCAAGGAACAACCACAACAAATCAGACCAAAATTGTTCGTTCGTCGGTTCGAGCTCGAATTCTGGCGTAGTAATTCCCGTTACCGTTTCTGTAGAGTAACGGATACGAGTAACGGAAACGGAAACGGGATTACCGCTAAGTCGTGCCCATCTCTAATAGGGAACTCTTGGTTCATAAGAAAGACAAAAGGCAAAAGGTTCTTTTATCCAGTTTCTGGCATGTGTGATTCCCTGTATAAGGGGCAGTGATGTCCTCAAGTGAGAGGAGAATGCAATGTATGATTACATTGGTGTCAAGTACTTCTGGTAGTCTATGGCTAAAGTGTGGTCATGTTCCCTAGATATTTCTTGAGTAGAATTATCCTTACTTGCTTCTTCTTTCTGATATCCTTCTAAATATCAGATGCTGCTTTGGCAGGACTTTGTACCCTAATTCAAGCTTGTATCTATTTGGCCAAAAATGTTCTGCAAGGCCCCTTAGATCTATAGCAACCTGTCTGGACAGGGTCCTCCAGAGACATCTGCTTGGGGTAGCTGTGCAAATAAGGGTATTTGTACATGACCCCTAAACTCCGCAGCAAATGGCTCCCAGCTCCGGAGCTTAAAATTGTTTCCCCACCAGCTCCGGAGTTTACAGATAATTAAGTGCGCCCATGCCTACCTAAGCGCGTCCCAGCGCACTTTTCAGGTACCTGCTCTCCGGAGGGTGAAAATTCCTGATGCGGATATAACGTAGTGACCGCCGGGCTCTCCTTGCTTCTGTTTGTTCTTTTTTTGCCCCCCGCCCCTTTAAGAGATCTGAATGCAGTGCCGGGATGGCAGAACGGAGGTAAGCAGCATTCTTTTCTTCCTTTTTTCTCCCTCCCCTCATGCAGCCAGCAGCCAGGAGTACGGAGGGGGTGGGAACGCAGGAACAGCGACAAACCCCTAAGATCTCTGGTCCGAATTTAAGTGGCCAGCGGATCTTAGGGGTTGTGTGAAAAGGCTCTAACTCACTTGGGCCGCGGCCTCACTAAAGTTTTCTGCACATCTTAATTTGATGCATAGTTGTTTTTTGGGCGG
Source organism: Phrynocephalus versicolor (assembly GCA_023846285.1). NCBI lineage: Eukaryota > Metazoa > Chordata > Lepidosauria > Squamata > Agamidae > Phrynocephalus > Phrynocephalus versicolor. The sequence goes on along the minus strand of JAHTLZ010000198.1, from coordinate 432,051 downwards.
TCACATGGTGTTTGATGCGCAGTTAGTGTCCTGTCGACAGAGTACTATTTTATTGCTCTGTGCCTGTCTCTACTTGCTTACTGCACATCTTTCCCCTTTTTCCTGGGTCGTTTTCCCAAGTCTCCGCTGCCAGGCCCACAGGAAGTGGCAGGAAAGGGGGCACAAAGCTATTTATTGTTTATTTTCTGGGATCGCACCTTGTCAGAGTAGTGCATCTTTAAGGGAAGTTTTTTAAAACCCCTAGCGGTGGTTTTAAAAACTTCGGTGAAAGTGTGCTTCCAGGAGCGTGACTTCCCTTCGCGGTTAGGACACAATCTTTTACTGTGCAGTTTGCCGCAGCAAAATGCGCATAAAACGCTGGTGAGACCGAGGCCTTAGCTCTTGAATAATTCCCCAAGTGTTATGACTGCAGAGTCTAGCTGGATATAAACTCATGAGCTGAGAAACAGGGATACCAACAGAGGTGGCATCAAGTCTGAGACGGCAGCACCTGGCAACTTAGAGCTGTCCCTAGCTCAAGAAGCCAAAGATGCCCCCTCGCCAAGCCTGGGGGCTAGCGTTAGCAGCCCCTTACTTCCAGTACTAAACCCGCATCTCCATCTCCGCAGGCTTCACCAGCGATGGAGCCGGTGGACTGAGACCAGCAGCGCATTCAGGATTAGCTCTTGGAGAAAAGAGGGTGCTAGACTCCAAAACGATGATCTGTACCTTTAAGGTCCCTCATTTGATAAACCACAATACTGTAGTGAAGGGGTCATACAAGGAAATGTACTGTAACTAGAGATGGGCACGACTTAGCGGTATTCCCGTTTCCGTTTCCGTTAGTCGGTTCCGTTACTCTACGGAAACGGTAACGGGAATTACTGCCCCAGACTTCGAGCTCGAACCGACGAACAAACAATTTTGGTCTGATTTGTCGTGCTCGTTACTTGCGTGACGTCACGCGATCGCGCAATGCCAAGCGGCACAGAAAAAAAGTTTTTAAAAGTAAAAAAAACCCGATTCCCGGCCCTAAAAGCAGGCGAAAACTGTCTGAGGGCACCTACCAGGCCAGAAGGGTGGTTTTTTTGGGGGGTGGGGGTTTCCTCGCCCCCCTCTCCTTGGCTACTGCTACTGCTGCGCTGCTGGTACCAGGCGGGGGGGGGATCGTCTCGTCTGCCTTTGCCATGCGGTGTGCGGGCGGGGGGATCCAAAATGCCGACCGCAATATTTTTTTTAAATCGTGGTCCAAAACCCCACCAAAGCACCACAGAAACATGCGAAAATTAGCTATTTTAAATGCTTGAATTTTTACAGTAGCAGCAGTGGGTTTGTCTTGCAAAAAAACGTCTCCGTTGATTTTATTTTATTTCATTTCATTTCATTTTTTTACACCTGTGCATTCGCAATGATGGGCTCGCCCATGAGAGTGCAACATGCAAATTTTCCACCAATCGCAAGGCCACTTGGCCAGGTTGACCACAGAGACTTCTGGGATGTGCCAATCGGGCATAAACAGCCCACTAATCGTAGCCCGAACCTGAACCCTAAGCCTAAGCCTAACCCATACACCAGTACACTGTCCTTCTAAGTGGGTCAGAGAGGCACCCAGAGGTGCACCCCAATACTCACCCTAACCTCACCCGTCACTAGCCTAACCCTAGCTCTTGTGCACTGCTAACCCATCTTAATCCTAAGCCAGATCTACTTGCATTACACTACATACAAGTATGTGAAACGCAGCATGTGCAAAGAGTCTGCCAGTCCGTCACTTGTGGCTCTGGCTGACTCCTGCAGCTGCCTCCAGGAGCCCGCTACCCCCCCAAACCAGTACTAACGACAACGAAAAAACGAAAAAACGAACCGACTAATTTTTGCGAATTTTCGCGAAAAACGGAAACGAAACGAATCGGACCCTAGCCGAAAACGAAAACGAAAACGAAGGGTTTTTTCTGAGTCGTGCCCATCTCTAACTGTAACGTACATCATTAGAAGCAGTCTTCCTCAAGTGCTGGAAAACTGTTGTTTCAGTAGCAGCTTTCATTCAGCTCTAAATCTTCAGAGCTTTGCTTTATACTTGGTCATAAGAAAGTAGATTCCATGTCAGGAAACTGTGTTTTTCTCAGGAAATCATGTTATGGGGGAAACACAATCAGCTTCTAAATATGAGTGTCTTAGCTCATTACCAGTCTCTAGCATAAGACCTTTTAGTAGCAAACTTCTCCCTTAAATGCTGCAACATCCAGGCTGCCTTGCTGCCCTGAAGCCAGTGGGCTCATGTTACAGACCTGAACGTGGCAACGAGCATATCACAACTATGGCTACTCTGGACACCATTGGCCAAAGATCCTCTTGCAATCTGGGTCAGTTTTCTCCCTTGGAGGGAGCTGTCATCCAGCTGCTGACAAGAGCTGACAGTCCAGGACAAGTAGGGAGTGGGTGGGACAGCAGTCCGGAAGGTGCTTGGCATGAAGCACGACACATGTGCCATTGAGACAGACTCAAGAGAAAGTGACCCAGGCTTTGAGATGTTCTTCAGGGTTTGTAAGGGAGCCAGCAGTTCATTTATTACACATTTCCGCCCTGAGCCCATGCGTTGTACTATAAGAGCGCTGGACAAGGAGGCAGCAAGGATCAGGTATTCGTTGGCTCTGTAGTTCACTCTGTGATCTTAGGTCAGTCCCTCCCTCTCAGTCTCTTCCAACTCACAGAGTGTTGTGAGGGTAAGAGGTAGAATAATGGGCATGCAACCCCACAGAAAGGATGGGATAACATATCACCACTAGAAATGGTCACGAAACGAACAATTTTTCGTTTCCATTTTTGTTTTTTTGTTTCGTTACATAACGAAACGACAAACAAATTTTGTCTCTAAAATGAAACGAAACGAACAGAAACACCGGAAATTTTGTCGTGCGTTTTGTTTCCGTTACTGCAATATGAGTGAATTGCTTAAAATCCTAAAAAAAATCCTAAAAAATGAAATAAATGGTAACGAAATGGTAACAAAACGAACAAAAATGAAAATGATTTTTTTGCAAAAATTCACGAAAAACGGAAACGAACTGAAACGGACCCCCTAAACGACAAACGACAAACAAAATGCCATTTTTTTTATTCGTGCCCATCTCTAATCACCACATTTGAGATAGAGCACTCTGTATTCTCAGTATACATATGTGACTGCATCACTTCCAAACATGTGTGTGAAGACTGCTCATGCACATCTGGAGAGCATTCGATCAAAGTTAGACGTGACATGACAGCATCTAACAAAAACAAAACAGCACATGTGGCTCACCTGGGCTTCACATGTGAGCTAGACTAGATTCAGAGCATTGCAGAGTGATGGATTCATTCCAATGCCTATAGAGGACTGGTGGTCAATCTTCGGCACTCCAGATGTTTTAGACCACAGCTCCCAGAATTCCAAGCCAGATGTTTAGGACTGTGGGAGTTGTGGTCCTAAACATCTGGCGTGCCAAAAGTTTGCCACCACTGCTGCTATAGAGGTTTAACACACAAAAATGAGAGAATCGTTCCATCCATTTTCCAGTGGGACTCCAAAGTTTCTCACAAATGAGCCCATTACTTTGATAGGCACATGCACCTCCCTCACAGCTCTTGGCTTCAATCACAACCATGTTTACTGGAGTTCTTCCCCAGAAGAATCATATGGGGAAATTAATGCTCACAGAAGTGAGGCAAAAATGCCCTGGGATCTCTCCACAATTCTTACTTCCCCAAAGGAGGACACTTCCCACCGTAACCCCCATGTACTCCGTGGACCCTGCAGCCACTTACCGTTACAGTGGGCACAGCAGTGACCAGAGAGTAGACCAGGACAGGAGGTGCTCTGCTGGAGTCCTCAGGACCAGGGTAAGGCTTGGCGTAGGCACTGTCGTAGCAGAAGAAGCCTTGGAGGTGCACCGGAAAGGTGTCCGTGTATTCAAAGTGGTAGGCGAGCACCACCGTGCCCGCCATGATCACCAGCTGGAAGTAGAACATGGCACATCAGGCCGGAAACTACTGCCCGACGGACTGAACGGGAGACCAAGGCAAGGAGGACAGCCCGGTCCCTGGAGCCCAGCACCTCCTCCTCCTCTGCCTGCTACTCCGTGCAAGCTTCCTCGTGTACTTCTTTTCACGCTTGGGCGCCTGCTGTAGCTGTGCATCACATAATCATGGCTGGCGGGAGGGGGCACCAAGCTGGCCTGATGCAAACTCAAGCGGACAGTTGCCTCCTGCCTCCATAGCCCCTCCTCTCCCTCTTCCCTGGGGACCCAAGAACACCTCTTCCTTGGGATCCACTGCTTGCAAAACATCCCCGGGGAGACAGGGGGCTGATCTTCAAGACTACATGTAGCCGTTGGTCTTCTAACTTGGCAAAGACCAGAAGACAGGATAGGCCTTTCAGTTCTTTCAGAAACTCTTTGCCTCCAACTGAGGAGTCTAGCTGGATGTCACAAATGGGGTGTTCCTCGCAAGAAGTGGCAAATCCATACCTCTCGGAGGCCCATTTGACCTTAATCCCATAAACGTTTCTGATCTCCCCTAACTTTTAAAATAAACTTGTTTTGTCTTGTGATTGCTCACCATTCTTACTGAGAAAGAACCGGGGAAGGGGCTCCCTGCAGCTGAAGGGCACCGAGTTTCCTCCTTATAATGTGCTAATTATAGCATCTGACAAGCCTGGGTAAAGAGGCATTAAAAAGGGGACATGCAGCTGCACATACAGTCGTGCAATCTTTGGGCAAAACAGTTCTATACATGCCGATTCCCAAAGAAACAGGTGTCTCCGTCTGCATGTTGTCAAAAGAAAATGAAGGGTCCAAGTGAACCTCCATGGGATTTTGACCATGGTTAGTCTAACCAGTAATGATTAGTCTTTAAAGTGCTATGTAGTAGGATCCCTGTATCCACTGATACATTAACCGCTGACTCAGTTATCCACGGTTGGCAGAGGAAAAACATAAATAAATAATCTAACAGCTGCAAAGCAAAGTACTGTTACAAAACAGCATCAAACAGCCATAAAGCAAGCTACTGTCACAAAACAGCAGTTTCGGAGGTTGTTTTTGAAATTCTCTCTTATCCATGATTTTTGTTATCCAAGGGAAGGCCTGGAACTGACCCCCCCAGCGGATACCAGGGTCCTACTGTAATATTTTGCTTTGGTTTCCTTTCCACTGTACTTTCTTCTGCCAACATATGTGCTAGTGCGTTCTGAGTTTGCAAGGACAGACAAGGGATCTTAGGGCTGTGGTGGTAGATCAATGAAAATGTTGCCTCCCTCAGTGGCTGCTGGGTTAAAAAAACAGGTTCCATGTTCAGCACAGTTAAAGAAGGAATTAAAAAATAAAGAAAGAAAATTGCCAATGGCTACAATGCCTGGTTTCAAATTAAATATGTGAACATGTTAGGAACAATTGGTGATGTTCCACTACATTGCAGAGCTGGAAAAGATGGAAAAACAGCAGAAGATGAGCAAGGTGTTGGAGCGGACTTCCTGTGAAGAAGAAAAGGGGGAGGGCATTCCCCTCATAATACTGGGATCTGAGGTCATTCATGGAAGTTGATGGTGAAAGCACGAGGACAATTGAGACCAAGTATGGTATATCCTGCATTGTTATATGGTGGGAATCTCTGTCCAGAAGATGTAGTGATGATGACTCTTTCCAATGTGGAATGCTTTGGAAGGGGTGGACAAAATTTGTAAAAGGAAAAAAACCTATCCTTGGCTACTGTTCACGCTGAATATATACTCTAGCTTGGTATGAGAAGCAGTATTCCTCTGAACAGGAAGAGCTTAGTTAGGATGGTGTTCTTCCGCTCATGTCTAACCTATGGGCTTCCCACAGGCATTTGATTAACCTCCCAAAGAGAGAAAAGGTGCCAGCTTACACGGGCATTTAGTCTGCCCCAGCCCTGCTCTTATGTTTTCATTGTGTCCATTTCATATGGACTGTACTCAAAGAATGAACAACAGGTTGGTCTGTTTCTGCCCTCTATCAGTTTCACACGTGTTTGCCCTAAATCCATTCTGTCTCATTTCATATTAACCTGTGATTTTAAAAGAAAAAGCCACATAAAGATTTGTATTTGATTTCCCCCCCTGAATGTGGCTTCTAAAACAATAGCAATGCATTTGGCTCTAAAATGTGCATACAGAAATAGAGAACTGAGTGTCACTTTTGAGAGGGCCAAGCTAGAAGCAGACTGATGTTCATTCCATGGTCAACCTTCTTCCAGGAGGTGTCAATTGGGTAAGTATCCTTTGCAACAAAGACCAAACGAAATCCTCTGTGTAACACATATGAAGGTGTTTCACCCATTTAAGCAGAGGCAGGGTTGTACTCGGCCCAGCCCAGCCCTGCACAATGAGTTCGGATCTCTGAAGAGGGCAAGGCAGTGTGCTTCGGGTTCTCTTTGCTGGCTGTCCTTGCTCAACACCTCTCAAGACAGGAAAGGGGCCAGTGTGACCTCAGGGCCAGGGCTAATATATACGCAGGTGAGGAGGCTTTAGGGCAGGGGTGCCCAAACTTTTTGTAAGGAGGGCCAGATTTGGTGGCTGAGAATGTGTCAGGGGCCGGTTGCTCCCCAACCCTGCCACCCCACTGCAAGCCCCACCCACTTTCTTTTAAAAAAAACATGGGGTGAAGGAGGGGGAGGGAGGGGTGGGCCAGCCAGCCGCGGGCCACTCAGTATGGCCTGGGGGGGCGGATTTGGCCCCCGGGCCGGACTTTGGGCAGGCCTGGTTTAGGGAAAGTCCATGGCAGCTATGTTTAAAAATTTGAAAGGATGTCATATTGAAGAGGGAACTGGTTTGTTTTCCATGGCTTCAGAGACTAGGACATGGGGCAATGGTTTCAAACCACAGGAAAAGAGATTCAATTTAAACATTAGGAAGAACTTCCTGACAGTTAGAGCTGTTTGGCAGTGGACTATGCTGCCATAGAGGGTGGTGGAGTCTCCTCCTTTGGATGTTTTTAAGCAGAGATTGGATGGCCATCTGTCGGGAGTACTGTGATAGGGGTTCCTGCATGGCAGGGGGTTGGACTGGATGGCCCTTGAGGTCTCTTCCAACTCTATGATTCTATGATTCTATGACCCGCTACACCACAGCCACATAAACACAGCTTCTGCACGTATGTCCTGGATTGTGCCTATGATGTTGGTAGGAGCTGCTCGACAGCGGATTCAATCCAGGGGGCCTACCCAGCTGTACAAAAAGTTGTTGTGAGTTTTTCGGGCTATTTGGCCGTGTTCTGGAAGTTTTTCTTCCTGACGTTTCACCAGACTCTGTGGCTGGCATCTTTTTTTCTACAAAAAGTGTTACCACCCAGATTATTCTCTGCTCCCAGCTAGGCAATGGTTGGACCCCCCCCCCTCTCTCACTCACACCCACACCCACACCCTCTTGCAACTGGCTCCATCCACATAGGGAGAAGCTCCTAAATTTACAGAATGTGGTGCAAAAAAACTCAAGGGCCCACTTGTAGCTCTGTGGAAGAAGAAGAAACTTTTGACATTCCAAGCTCAGCCAAGGGGCTAAGCTTCCTCCTCCTCTTCCAGCAGGGTAGGTCCAACTGCAGAAGCAACCGCCGCCCCCCCCCCCGACATTCCTTTGGGCCAGAACCATCCATAAACAGCTGTGCACAATCCAAGAAGCTTAGTGCTTGCTGTGGCTGCTGAGCCAAACACACTCATAGAGCATAAAGAGCAGTTGCTTCTGACCCCAGAGGTGAACTTGTTTTGGGCTGGCTCTAAATGAAACATGTGACAAACGGCTTCAAAGAACAGGTACTGCAAAACCAAATTGTTCAGGCCCATTGTGGCCCTCCCATCGTGCCTGAGGTGGCCCATGGGGTGTTCCTCTCAAGGGTTGGCTACCGGGGGCAGCTAAAACAATGCTGGCTGTTCTTTTCTCAGAAGTGCAAAGGAAAGCCAGGACGCTAGTCAGGCTGCCACCCACCCACACCACAAGCACACCCCTCTTACCTCCACAAACACAAAGCAGGGAATGATAGAGATGCTCCTCTTGAGCTCCGGCTTCTCACCAGCCATGGCAAGAGGACTTGGATGACACCACGAGGAAAGAGTTGCCTACAATAGAGAGATACCAGAGCTAGTTTGCCGAGTCGATCTCAAATCAAGGAAATGCTTGTCACCAGGCAGGACCTCTTTCCCTCTTGTGGGGTGCACAGGTCATAGCTCTTCTGCACCACCCAACCATTTTAAGATTTCGCTCTGAATAGTACGACCTAGACATTGCCCACATTAAGAACTTGAATATAAGCTGCTTGTGCGTACCAAAGGTTCCCTTATCTTGCAACTAAGTCCTGAAGACGCAGCCATGTAGTCTATCTTAGTGTGTTGGCAAAAGGAAAAGGAGAAATGGAAAAACATTGTCGTACTTTGGAGACTGGCGATTTTATTTCAAAATGAAACTAGTTTGTTAGCACAGGAATCAAGCTGTAATTTAAACAGTTAGCAGGCTATGGGTGGAGAAATAACTATAGGCCAAAGTCTGTCCAGGGAGGCAAGGATTTTATACCTATAAAATATTATAGAAATTGGACGTTTCTGTAATTAATCGTTTAATATACAGCAGTGGTGGTGAATCTTCGGCACTACAGATGTTTTGGAAAACATCTCCCAAAATTCCAAGCATGTACAGTAGGACCCCCATATCCACTGATTCATTATCCACGGATTCAGTTATCCACGGTTGGCAGAGAAAAAAATTAAATAATTCAGCAGCCACAAAGCAAGCTGTAAAGCAAGCTGTTGTCACAAACAGCAGCTGTAAAGCAAGCTATTGTCACAAATAGCATCTGTAAAGCAAGCTACTGTCACAAAGAGTGGCCATAAAGCAAGCTACTGTCTCAAAACAGTAGTCATAAAGCAAGCTACTGTCAGGAAACAGCAGTTTGGGGGTGGGCGGGCAGGTGTTCTCTCTTATCCACGGTTTTCATTATCCACGGGAAGGCCTGGAACCAATCCCCAGCGGATACCGGGGTTCTACTGTACTAGATTTCAGCCTTTACATACTTCACCCACCTTGACAACCTTGTTAGTGTCCCCATATGTTGGATGTGACTTAATGACACATAAGACATTTGTATAGGGTGAATGCTTCAAACAAGGTGACTAACCTTGAAAACTGATGAGATTTGCTCTGTTGCTTCTTGCCACCCTCCCTGCCCACCACACAGTTAGTCTGTATTCTCACATTTTGGGTCTAGCCAGAAGAAGGGTAGAACATGTGCATAAAAATACAGCCCTGTATCACAGGCTGTCCTTCATCAGAAGTTATCCTGAGGTGATTTGAAAATCTATAAAACAGCTAATCTACACAAGAGGGACAATTCATTCCACATCAAGGAAACAACACATAGTGCAGTGCAGAAAAAAGAAGGACAAGGCTGTGTGATCCACAATTGCAAGTGTCGGTGACACTTCTATTGGATTGCTTTAAAAAAAAGGAACCAAGAGCAAGCTTTCATGGCGCACTTCTTATGCACCAGCTTCTACAGACCCTAGTGTAGAGGTTCCTGCATTGCTCTGAAACTGAAAAGTCCAACTCTTTTGCATCTATTTCTTTTTTTCATTCTCTTTCTGTTGAACATTGTTGTAAACACACTACATGAAAGCCTGGAAGTTTTCATTTCTGCTGATCCTAAAGGGATGATCCTAAGGTTTTAATGGGAATGTAGCAAGACATATGCTCAACGCTGTGTATTCAGTGAACTCAGAAGAGGCCTAACCCCTACATGAGCCTGGTTCTCTTCTCTCTGCATCATGCACAGGTCTGTACAGTCCCATGTGTTGGAAGAAAATGTTGATTTCTGAGAAAGCCCGTGCTTACCATGCAAGGAGTGCCTTTCTAATCCTCGCCAACATGACAGGTCATCTAAAAGTGTATATTACATACTGTCTGCTAAAGTGTGCTCAGGGCTTACAAGACAAGCTATAGCATGTTCAGGATTTAATGCTGCCACCTTCAACATTTATTTCTATAACTTGAAATCACTGGAGTCTCACAGGTTAAGTTCTCTTAGAAAGAACAAATAAGAGTAATTTGTTGAAACCTAAAGAAGAAATACATTTGTGCTTTTTGGTGTTAAGTTCAATTACTATACATATACGTATATGCATGTACTATCTGATCATATCTGTCTGTAACGTTAAATTCATCATTCCCTATCTGTATTATACAGGCAAGATCACAGGTATATAAACATGCTGGCTCCACCCACAAGCTCTTCTATTGGACATGCAAATACCCTGTCTTTACATTCCTCTAGCAGGCATGTCCAAACTTCGGCCCTCCAGATGTTTTGGACCACAACTCCCATAGTCCTTTGTTATTGGCAGTCTAAGCTTAGACTTCTGGGAGTTGTGGTCCAAAACATTAGGAGGGCTGAAGTTTGGGCTTAAGTGATTCATATTCATAGGTGAGGCTGCCCACTACACAAGCACGTACTGTCAGAGAGCAATGGAATCTCCTCCCCAAGGGTGCTGGCTGACCAACTCAAATAAAGACAGATTTGTGGCATGTGGTCTGATTTCACAGCAGTCCTTTCCTAATCTCCGAACAACTTTAGTTTGACTGTTGCCCAACATCTGTTTACCATCAGACTCAGTGAGTCTTAATAAGTTAATTATTGGTGCTGTGGGGCTCCACATCTTAAGCAAGGCTGCTCAGGTGGCAAGGTTGATTAAATACTATCATCAATCCCTTTCCTGCATATTTGAGCCAGGTCTAGGCTCTAGAATCAAACCAAGCCAGACTCCAATCCACTGAGCTATAGCAACTCGAGTGAACCTTTGTTGTTGTTCAGTCGTTAAGTCATGTCCAACTCTTCGTGACCCCATGGACCAGAGCACACCAGGCCCTTCTGTCTTCCACTGCCCCCCCCCCCAAGTTTGGTCAAATCCATGCTGGTTGCATCAATGACACTGTCCAACCATCTCATTCTCTGTCATCCCTTTTTCCTTTTCCCTTCGATCTTTCTCAACATCAGGGACTTTTCCAAGGACTCATCTCTGCTCATAAGGTTGCCAAAGTACTGGAGTCTCAGCTTCAAAATCTGTCCTTCTAGTGAACATTCAGGGTTGATTTCTTTCAGAATGGATAGGTTTGATTTCCTTGCCGTCCATGGGGACTCTCAAGAGTCTTCTCCAGCACCACAGCTCAAAAGCGTTGGTTCTGCGGCAATTAACCTTTATACTCCATCTCTCACTTCCATACATCACTACTGGAAAAACCATAGCTTTTGACTATCCCGACTAGAGATGGGCATGAATAGAAAAAATGGCATTTCGTTTGTCGTTTGTCGTTTAGGGGGTCTGTTTCGGTTGGTTTCATTTTTGCGAATTTTTGCAAAAAAATTGTTTTCGTTTGCATTCATTTTGTTACCATTTTGTTACCATTTATTTCAATTTTTTGAGTTTTTTTAAACATTTAAAGCAGATCACTTGTATTGCCGTAATGAAAACGAAACGCACGACAAAATTTTTGGTGTTTCTGTTCGTTTCGTTTCATTTTTGAGACAAAATTTGTTTGTCATTTTGTTGCGCAACGAAACGAAAAATGAAAACAGAAACAAAAAATTGTTCGTTTCATGCTCATCTCTAATCCTGACCTTTGTTACTGCAGAGTAAACAGGCAAAAGAGCCTGATTCACAGTTCAGACATTCTCTTTTTAAAAAATTAAGTTAAGGTATTAATGAAAGGTTCAGACTCAGCAAAATGTTACAGAACTCTTGAACAAGCTGCGCTGGAAAATTAATTATAGGTCCTATGTGTCATTAAGTCGCTTCTGATTTATGGCGACCCTATGAATTAATTGCTTCCAAAATTTCCCATTAATAGCCCTGCTGGGAACTAATGGGCTATGGCTTCCCTTTTTTTTGAGTCAATCCGTCCTATGTTAGGCCTTCCTCCAGTTCTGCCAATTTCCACTTTCCCTGCCATTGCTGTTGTTTAGAGTAAAGCCTCTTATAATACACCGATAGTAGACTAGCCTCTGTTCAGTTATTTTAGCTTCTAATGAGAGTTTGAGCTTGATTAGATGCTAAAACAATGTGGGGAGTGGGGTGGGGTGTTCCATGCCATCCATCAAACTTTCTCCAAGACTATATTTCAAATCGGTTTATTTTTTTCCTCTCAGCTCAATTTATTATCCATCACTCACATCTTTACATAGTAACTAGGGATACTTTAGTCTGAATTATTGTGACCTTGTTCTCCCAAAACACAGCCTCACTCCTAAGGCTCTCTTTAATTATGGAGGCATAGAAAATCTTTAACAATTTCAATTTCTTCAGTATCCTTGCTTAGGTTATGTAATTCTTCTGTAGCCATTATTATTTTTGCCTTCCCTTAGTTAGAAAACTAATTAAGACAACGGATTCCTGGAAGTCATATTTGAGGCTCAAAGGGCAATTTTAGTTATTTAAATCAATTCTTTATTCATGCAAATCTTAACTTGCCATTTTATTTTAGTCATAACATTTTAACGTCTCTCTGTGTACACATGTGGAATAAATATGACCAGTTTGCACTCGCTGTTGAACCGTAAGGCTGGGAAGAGCTATATTCCTATTTCTCCAATAGACCATGGAGTAAGTGTCTCCAGTGGGACTGACCCTTATCCCTTCTCTGTTTCTTTTTTACTCCTTCCCTCATTTCTACTGCATTCCCTTTTTGCCAAAGAATCTGAAGGTGGAAACATTATCTTCAGGCTCAATGAGGTAAACCTAACTTCATACAATATAAGTACAGCACATGCTAATATATTCTATTCATGTCGACCATGCATTCTGAGCAGACAGTTGGGGAAGAGAATTTGCAAGAGATTTGCTGAAGAAGAGAATTGTTTCTGGTGCAAACACTGGTAGTCATACGTGACGTGAGCGTTCACACACACATCCACCTCCCTCGGCACGCGTCTCTGGAATGTTTGGCTACAGATGGTGTTGATCTCAACTGTCAGTCACAACAACAACAGCATCCGGGATCCAGACTCTTTTCCCAACTCACTCCCCCCAGTACTGTAAAGGGAGGTCTGGGGCTTTACCTGCTTCACTTTGCTTTGCAATTCCTCGGGGGCAGACGGCCCCTGGCAACACAGAGGAGCCATGTCCATCCTCAACGGTGTAGGGGCAGAGACACACACCCAACCAGCCCCAAGGTTTGCTAGCACCGTGGAATGGACGTAATGTGCATCGAGCTATGAGATGCTCCCGCTGCCTTCCCCCTTCGCCCAAGAGCCCCATGGCTCAGAACAGCTCACTAGCCAGTGTTAAGGATGCAATACACGATCTCTTCATCACTATCAGGACCTGCAACCATTTTACTGCAAATACGAATCAGCAGCAAATATGTGTCTGGGTGTCTGTGTCTGTGTATACGCACGTAACCCCCACCCCCACCCCGCCGCTGCATCCTTCGCGGGTAACTTAGCAACATGGTCCCATTAAAGCCGACATTCACAAACGTACACATTTACACACTACACCGCAATTGTCAAAGCTCTAACAATGCCTCTGTGAATGGCAGCGAGAAGTGACAGATGAGCCGAAACGGAAACCCATTCAACACATGACAGAAGTGAGACTCTGCAGCTCCCCACCCCGATCCCACCCCACTCCCGCCAATAACATCTACCCCACACAGTCCTGTCACTGCGTCTCTCACCTTCTGTGTGCCAATGTGTGTGTGTGTGTCTGTGAGTGCCTTTTTAGGCAGCGGCCATGGCTCCCTTGGCCCACATCAGTTCTCTCCTCCTCCTCCTTCACCTCCGCTTCTGTCTAACCAATTTTAACGGTCCGCAGGACGTCGCGGGGAATCCATGCTGGTCATGGCAACATCCCAATTAAAAGCCGGGCTGCTGGATTAAATGTTCTTTCACCTTAGGAGCTGGAGTCCTTCCAAGAAAAGGGAAAAGAGAGAGAGAGAGAGAGAGAGAGAGAGAGAGAGAGAGAGAGAGAGA
>JAHTLZ010000198.1:400553-414477 GCA_023846285.1 Phrynocephalus versicolor | reverse complement strand
GCCTTAATGGAAGCGCCGGCCCTGCAAACACGTTTTACTCTTTTTTCCTTTCCTTTTCTATGACTTTGGGGGGGGTGGCATTCAAAGAGGACTTGTCCCAGATTGTAGACTGTTTTAAGGCGAGAAGAACAATAATCTTTCGGATACAAGAAACAATAATGTGACCAATGATCGTCAAAGAAAAGCAGGTGAGGAGAGAAGAAACGGGAGATAAAATACTGAACTCTATTTTGAGAGTGATTAAGCCTAAGAAAGATTGGGCTTCGAAAGATAAATGGCAGACAAGTGGTCTGAGGACAGAAAGATTAGACTGGAAAAATTAAGTGGAACGTTGTCACAAGATCATAACATGCCTGTCGAATACCACATGCCAGGGCAGGGCAGTGGTTCAAGTGTTGGGCTAGGCCTCTGAAGTCTCGGTTGAAATCCCCACAGAGTTCATTGGGTGGCCCTCTCAGCCTGACACATTTCACTGGGTTGTTATTTTGAAGGAAAACAGAGAGAAAAATGAGAGCCCGTGAATTCTCCCTCGTAACCTTTAAGGAAAGGCAGGAAATGAATTATGTAATCGGCTCAATGAATTCCCAGCATCGTGTAGTGGACAGCGAGACCAACTAGGACTCTTGGGAACAGAGTTCAAATCCTCCCTCAGCCATGGAAACCCACTGAGGGAGTGGAATTGGTAAAACCACTCCTTAAATAAATATCCCATGTATCTGGAAAGCAATATTAGGGTTACAAGCAATAGGTCGGTTCCAATTTGATGGCACAGAACACCCACCCGATCAATAAAATAAAATAACAGGAATGCCTCAAGTCTTGCTTGCCTCCAGCTGTTTTAGAAGAATTACTCCGCACAATGGTAAAAGCTCTGTCACTTAGTGTAGTAAATCACATTAGAACAGGCATCGATTCAATGGGGATTTGGTGAGTGAACGCCTCTTTAAGTTCCACTGATTCAAATGGACCTGCTCTAACTGTGCTAAAGCATTGTACTGGATTCTGTAATGCTTTTAATCTATATTTTCCCCACCATCTCCACAACATTACTTCCCCAATGGGGAATGATGATATCCCCCCCAAAAAACCAACAAGCCTTTCCTTAGATTGTATCGGACCGTAGAAGGGAGTTCAGGGGCAATAACCCCCTAGATCAGGGGTCCTCAAAGTTTTCAAACAGCGGGCCGGTCCACCACCACCCAGACACCACTGGGGGCTGGCTCACAGTCCAAAAGCAGCTGCGGAGGCTGGTTTGTTGTACGGGTTCGCCATGGACACTCTCAGATTCTTGGCTGGTTGTACCGGAATCATACACTGACCTCGGATTTTCTTGCAAAATAAAGGAACTTTTATTCAACATTTCTGCTTTTGACTTATTCTTTTCTTCTTTGTTACAAACAATTCCAACTGGGGTTAACACAGGTATTTCAAAACTTGGATCAAAGGAGTTATCAAACAATATGTTTCTATTTTTCACTTCTCTATTTCTTACTTGGGAGGGGCTTTCAGTTGCATCATTTGGGTACCTTGACATTGACCCCCGCAGCAATGATGTTGCATCCCCTGAGGCGTGCTCCATCCCCAACCTGGGATCCAACCCACTGGATTGGGATCTGACGTCTTGCCCTTTTATCTCCCTTCTGAGTAGCCGTCATTCGGGGTGAAGCGGAGTGTAAAATCAGGGGTGGGGAGTGGCAATCCTGTATCCACCTTTCGCCATACGTCTAACCTCCTCGGTACCCCTTCTCTAACGTCCTTAACGGTCCCTCTCCCTCGCGCGAGTCCCCCCTCCCTTTCTCTCTCCCTCTCGATCTCGCGCCTCTCTGTTTGCACGCTGGCCTCCTTAAAGAATACTCTGCTCACTCTGACTTCTGTTTGCACTGCCACTCGTCTTACTTCTTTCTCTAAGTCCCTATTGACCTGTACAGCTGTATGCCAGTGCGTTCTCATAGGTATATCCCCAAACTGTCCCCCTACTTGCACTTTCTTTTCTTTAGTCATCAATCTCCAATTATCAGTTTGAACCCCTCTTTCTCTCAGTAATCTTCTATATCCCCCTCCTTCCTCTGTCTGGATACCTATTTCCTTGAATTCTATACACAAACCCTCCATTTCCTCTTTAACCATATCCCATGTCACAGCCCTGTTAACAACAGCCAGAAATCCCTTGGTTATATCAGATGGTTTCCATTTCTTTCTTATCAGCTCTTCTGAGTCATTGTCTGTATCCACTATCTTGCTGTGCTGCTCTACTTCTTTTTGTTTCTCCCTGTCCTCATTGTATATTTGGGTATCTGACGCGGATGACCCCACCTCTGCCGCCTTCTTCTCCCTGTCACACTTGTTCACAAAACAGGGGGTAGGTGGGGGGTTGCAATTGGTCCCAGGGGCCGGATTCAGGACCTTGGGGGGGCCGCATCCGGCCCCAGGGCCTTAGGTTGAGGACCCCTGCCCTAGATGGAAGTTTTCCATTAGAGCTTTTGGTCATGATATAATGCATAACCTCCCCTCCCTCCGTGGTTGCAATTAAAATCACTGAGCATTCATTTGCTCCACCCCTCTTCTGTCCCTTGGTGTTGAATAAGCACAGCGTTTATCAGTGTTAGCATCCTTGTTTATTTTTCAAAGCTTGGTTCTATCCTATGAAATCTGTGTTAGGATTTGTTTCAACATCTTGAAGAAATCTTGTAAAATTAGCTTCTCTGCTTGATTTTCTGTTTGCTTTTGAGTGGCAGCTTAGGTCGTAATAATCGAAAGCTGCCTCCGTTATGGACATCTCCTACAAACCAGCAGTCGTTTAAATATTTCTCTGTTCAAAGGTCTTGCAGTATTCTTTAACACATGAGCTCCTTGGTTGGTCAGTTGAAGAGGGGGTGATTTAGCTCCGATCGAAAACTCCTGTCTAGGAGGCTCTTGCCCCCTGTATGTACTCTACCCATGGTCCTAAGCGCTTATAAGAAAAGCCTTCTTGGTCATTTTAAAAAGATCTGATCTTTTTGATCATGTTCTTTTTGATCATGTTGTTGTGGGGATGGTGAGAAAATATATATACGGTGCATAGCATGTAGTAGTTTCATACCAACAGACAAACTGCAGAAATAGTTACGGTATCTGATTGGCCTGATGGCTGGAAACATGCATCAATAGAAGCATGTTTTCTTAAAAGTGAACAGTTTATTAGTAACAATTCAGAAAATGCATGACAACCTGAGATAAGACACAAATAAAATGTAACGTCCCCAAGCGGCATCTGTGCAGAAACAAGAGAATGAATCACCAAGCTCTTCCTGCAATCCTCCCCATCCTTTTCCTGAAGAAACTTGGCTTTCGATGTAAATACCACTGCGAGTTAAGATGGGGTGTCAAAAGAAATGCTCAGAACGTAATGGCCCCCGTGAGTGCTAAATCTGGAAATGAAATTGAGGGGAGGGTGGAAGTGCGAAAAACAAAAAGTGACCGAGAAGAAGAATAATCTAACCAGGATTTAAGTAGAGCAGAAAATCCTTCTTTGAAGCAGAAATAATTTGTTAAAGGTTAAAAATATGTTCCAAGGATATTCAAAAGCGGTAGATTCCATCCCCTGATGTTGGGGCAAATACATCAGTCAAGTGTTTGGCTTGGATATCGTGGGGTACCCAGAAATCCAGGATGTCGACCAGGTGGATTGCAAAGTTGAATTCAAGGAAGAGCCCTCATTCAAAGCAGCTCCATAGCCAGACATAGCCTGTTGGCCGGGGGCAGGGAAGCTTTTTGTCTCGTTGAAGATCAAGAGACAGCAAAATCTTCTTGGGCATCTTCTTTCGCATTGGGAACTTGGAAGGAAATGGGAGAGAAAATTAGCTGCAGGAGTAGCACCTCCAAATGTAGTCAGACAGAAGGTGCTGAAAGAAGAATGAGAAGGCATTCCCGATTTCAACAGGGTCTGTTTACCAAGAGGATTGAGTCAGATTTAAGAAAATATTTCAGTCCCTGCCAACAAAAAAGTAGCTGCCTTAGCTGAGCAAGAGAGATCAATCCATCTTCCCGAGCATGTGTCCAAGCATGTTGCGACCGACACCCCTTGGCACTGTGAAGCTCACTGCACATCTAAAAACCACATTGGATGTCAGTGGGCCTGTTGGCTTGGTGCTCTCTAAGCACTGCCCCTCAGCATCTGTCCAAGGAGTTCTGGAGCCTGGGAGTGGCTATGGAGGATGCCCTTTCTGGAGTTGCCATCAAAGTGGCCTCTGAAGGTAGCAGTGGTGACCTATTCTGGGCATCTGAAGGATTGTATCACCCCCATACGAGCCTCCCCAGTCTTTAAGATCTTTAGGAGAGGCCCCTCTCTTGCGCTCTTACCACCCCCACAGGCATGCCCGGTGACGATATGAGAGAGAGTCATTTTGGTGTCTGCTCCCAAATTGCCAAACATCTTCCCACAGCAAGCCAGGCTGGCTACCTCATTGGCGGAAGGGACAGCATAGAACTGAAATTAATAAAATAAGTGATAAATTCTAGTAGTGGTATCTACCATAGCAATTTGCTTCAGCTGATAAGAAAATCCCCTTTAGAGCACTGGTTCCTGCCCCTAGCTTGGGAATCAGTGCTCTAAATATCATTGCTGGTGCTTCTGTCCCAGAGCTGGGAGATCCTGGGCAGGAAACCTCTACGCAAAGCCTGAACCTCCAGAGCAAAGTGAAAGAATAACCCTCTCATGGGCACCGTAAAGCCAGTGAGAGAGAAATTACTTAATTCAGACTTGCTTTTCCAAGATTTATGGGTAAGTGTGTGTGTGTGTGTGGAATAATAATGATGGTGATAATAGGCAGGGGTTGAGTTCACTTCCAGTTGACCGGACAGGGATGCCCCAGAAAAGGGAACACACAGCAACTTCCTGTGTTCTACATTAATGACACCCTAGAGCAAGTATCTTCTGAGCAGTTTGTTTTAATAAACATCTGCACCATCAATAATTTGACTCCAAAGAAGGGCACCGCTTCTCTTCAGGATCTTGACTCTTGTCCTGGACCTAAGAAGAGAAGAAGGGAGGTGCAGGTAGTTTGCCTTGTGCCCGGCAGACAGATGGAGGAGGAGGAGGAGGAGGAAGAGGAGAGTGCTTTTTAAAGTAGAGTTTAGATAAAACTCCCGTTTAGATCACCAGGGCAGTCCCGCCCAGCCCTTGGGAAAATGGTAGGAGGGAGAGACAAGAAGAAATGGCCTCTTGCAGGGAAAGGCTCACCTCCCTTTGGTCTATGAACTAGGAGCCGAGGTTCCGCGATGCTGATGCAGGGCAGAGTCAGAAAGGATGGAGTCAGGCACAGTTGATCTCCGATGGTGGCGGCTTGCCTGACCTGTAAAATGGGCCCCCCAAAAAGACCACCTCGGTATGAGAGGGAGGAGAAAGCCTTTGTGGCCTGGTGTGATTTATACCAATGCCTGAAAGTTATTTTCCAGCCTTGCTGGGGTGGGGGTTGGGGGAGGGGGAACCTTGAGGTGGCACAATTTAGAAAAAGTAAAAAAAAAGGGGGGGTTAGAATTACAGAGTGCTACAAATGACCATGTTGCCGCTTTCATTCCTGGTCATATGCCTGTTGCAGTAACTGGGGGCAGCTGGGTGCTGCAGTAATGGGAAAGTGCTTTGAAGAACACACACACACACACAGATCAGAACCAGCTGAGGAGCTAGTGTGCTGACATAATCTTATTTGCTGTTGCAGGCAAACTCGGACCCATGCCACCAAGAAGCTGTTGCCTCTGAAATGGCAAATGGCTCCAGTTATGCCAACCCAGAAGCTTAATCCCATATATGCCAAACACTCAACTTGGTGCACTACCAGGAACGGAAGCGGCAGCTTGCTGATTGGCCACTGTGGGTTACACCACGAACTTACATTGGCATAAATCCCCATAGGATTCTGGTCAGTATCATAGAAACACCTGAAACTGATCCCTACTGACCCCATTCTGGTGCCCTCACCTCAAATATGCAGTACCGCCTTCAGATATGAGAAATAATTTCTTGGGGCTACAGCTCTCAGAAGCAGACAGCCAGCTCGATCACTGGCCATTCGCAGATTCTGAGGACGTTCCACCTAAAAAGCAAGGCCTCCTCTCTCTCTCTTGTCTCCCCACCCCATGGGCCATGTCCACCACCCCCACCTTCATGATCGTGAAAGCGTGGTGCCCTCGTGGGAATAACCCTGGGTGGTTTCCGTTCCCATTCTTCTTAATCCAGTCATCAGGTCCACTGCCACCACTTGCCTTTCATTCTCAAAGCTGCCCTCTTGTCACTCCAGTTGGTGGTGGAGTTGCGCAGGGTGTTGACAGCTGACCTGTATGTATGGAAGGGAGGACACCAATGAGCCTCTGGAATTCCCTTCCAACCTCACCAAAGAGCAGCGAGAGCACCTGTTTCCTTCTCCTTGGGCGGCACAGAAAACCAACCCTGCAGGGGGAAGCTCTGCTTTCGCTTCTCATCCCCCATAACACATACACACGAGTAACAGCACCTTCTGACTGAGTCTGCTTAGAAGATTATCCAAGAGAGATACCAGGGAAATGGCCACACAGTTTTTATTTTGGAACCTCATTCTTTTACCTTGAAAGGAATTCTCCTACTGGAGTCTGGCACCTGAGACAATGCAGAAAGATAACCGGACACTAAAGCCCCCCTAGCAGATTTTCCCCACTCACCCAACCCCTTGAGGTAGGCCACCCCCTCCACAAAAGAACCTCCCCCCCCCCAGGATCAACTTCCAGTGTGGCAAAACTGCTCTCACCAGATGTCATTCAGCTCTTCTGACAATGGCTTGCTCCTCGCGGCTACTGATGTATCAGCTGGGATTTGGCCTCTTAGCTGGGTCAGGAGCTAGCAGGCAAGGGAAGGCTACGTTAATATGCTAGAAAGATGGCGGCAGGCATATCCCCTATGACAGTGTTGGTGAACCTATGGCATGGGTGCCAAAGGTGGCACTCTGAGCCCTTTCTCTGGGCACTCGACATCGCCCCTTCACAGCCACCTGTATTCAGGTTAAATTGCTGTATTGGCACTTGGTGAAAAATTAGTGGGTTTTGAATCGCAGTTTGGGCGCTCGGTCTCTAAAAGGTTCACCATCACTGCCCTATGATATGAGCCAGCTCACTGGGCCAACCCTTGTCTACTTGACTCCCATTAACGTCTGCACTGGATCTGGATCACTTGAAATGTGACAAATCTGGAGGGAGGGAAGAAGAGAGTAGGTACCATATTTTCTCATCTATAAGATGATGCTGTGTCCAAGATCACACACCCACCCACACAATTTTTGAACCCCAAATTAAGAGGAAATGAACAAATCCTGGTGGGAGAAAAAAGGGAAAGAGTGGTGGTGGGGTGGGGAACCCAAACAGACGCCAGCTGAGCAGAGTCCCTGCCCCATGTCTTTTCTGTGGGGGTGAGGAAACCCGGGGGGGGGGTTGAGCAGCCCATTAAGAAGCGCCTTTCCCCGCTCCGATTTCTGCAGAAAGCCAACAGCACCATGGCCCAAATCCTCCTGCACAGCTACCGACTGTGATTCCGAGAACGAAATAAAGAGGAGGCACCGCTCACCCTGGTGCATTTCATTTGGTTCTCCTGCATCTTCTTAATGCTGACAAAGTTCCTCGTGATATCAACCTCCTGGTCTTCTAGGATAAGAGCCCAAACGCACCCCGTTAGGATTCCATCCGCTCTTACATTTCAGCCTCACTCTTTATCACCTAAGGGTGGGAAGGCTTTGTCTATTCTGCCTTTTGAAGCTAATGGACCTGATCTGGATAATGTGGGTGGAAATATGAATGGGGCCCTATACTGGAACTGGAGGGAGAGAGGGAGAGAGAGAGAGGGAGAGAGAGGGAGGGGGAGAGAGAGAGAGAGAGAATGGTTTCAGGCCATGTTGCAGAAGAAGAGATCTGGAAAGGCCCAGCCATTACTGAGTGTGTGGTGGGAAAGTGGAGGCAGGGCCATGGGGAGCAAGAAGTTGGGGAAGGGAATGGTTCAGGTAAAGGGCACACGCAAGCCGCACGATCCAGAAACCTACTCAGCTTCTGATGGATGCATCGCAGTTCCCCTTGCACTGCTTCCAACTCCTCCCAAAGAAACTTTTTACTGCCAGGGAAGGAAGAAAAGAAAGCAAGGGGGAAATTAAGAGAACAACAGTAAAGATTTGATCCAAGGCAACACCATCTGTTAAACACGGCCACTGCCTCCTTGCCCTTGGCCCGCTCTGACAGCGATTTGGTGTTTTATTCTGCCAGCGGAAGCTAAGACTCAGGGAGACAAAATCTACATGAAACAGCCAGAGTTCCTTAAAAGCAGCTAGAGTAGGTCTGCCATATCTGCGGGGGATCGGGTCCAGGACTCCTGTGGATAGTGAAATCCGCAGATAAAAGTAAACACTCTTATCTGGGTTGATGGCAATGATCGGGACGGTGGGCTGCCAGGGCAAAAGCTTTTGCCCTGACACCCCCCAAATGGCAAAGAGGGAAGAAAGTCCCCCACCCCTTTCCCTGGAAGTTGGGTCATATCAACTGGACTTCTTTTCTGGAGAGATCAAAATGTTTCACTGCTCATCCCAACAGCTTCATCAGTCTGAGGAAAGCTAGTGGCAAGTCCTCCATTTTATAGTTCACTTTGACCTCATGCCACCCTGGTCTGAAATAGGCTCATAAGATGAACAATGGCCTGAATAGGCTCATTAGGTGGACAATAGTCTCAATAGACCATTCCGTAAACAATGGCTTAAGGTACTGAAACCTATAAAGTATGGATCGTTGGATATGGCCTTGGTGGTGGAGGTGTGAAGTATTTTTCATTTATTTTCAAAAGTTTTCACGGCCGGGATCTCATAGCTGTTGTGAGTTTTTTAGGCAGTTTGGCTGTATTCTGGAAATTTTTCTTCCAGAAACTTCCAGAACACAGCCAAAGAGCCTGCAAAACTCAAACTAGAGATGGGCATGAAATGCCAAAATGGTGTTTCATTTCATTTTTCTTTTTGGTTTTTATTGTTTCATTTTGTTTAAAATGAAACAATTTTTGTTTAAAAAATTGATTTCGTTGTTCGTTTTTTCTCCCCCCTTCCCCCCCTCTCACGCTGACTAGCTGGCCCACGGGCTGGGTTGGTGCATTTTTTAATTTCTAATTTTTTAAATCTTGCGCCAACCAACTGGCCTGCGGGCTGGGTTGGCACATTTTTAAAATTTTTAATTTTTTAAATCTTGTGTCGAGCAGCTGGCTCGTGGGCCAGGTTGGCACTTTTTTTTTTAAAATTTAACTTGCGCTGACCAAATTTTTTTTTTTTAACCTGCGGGCTGGGTCGGCACTTTTAATTTTTTAATTTATTTTTATCCCCCACCTGATGGCACCTGATTGGGTGGGTGAAAGGGTGGGCTTGTAAAACTTTCCCCCCTGCCTAAGCCCCACACTACAGCTCATTGGCAGTTTTTGCGCCGAGTTTCCCGTGCCCGAGCGCGTGGGGTGGGGGATGTCGGCTTTTCCCCAATGGAATGCATTCCTATGGGAAAATGAAAAACAAAGTGAATGAAATGGAAATTTCCGTTTCGCTTTGATGGGTCTGTTATTCATTCCGTTCCAGAATGAAACAAATAACGAAATGAATAAAATTTGTTTCATCTCCATCTCTACTCATAACAGCTATTTTTGATTTGTCTTGGTATTGTTGAAATCATTGTCTGATAATTAGCAGATAGACTGTGCCTGAGGCCCCCACCTCTGTTGAGAGAGGGATTTTCAATGCTCACATGAAGGGCTTCCCTAACCCCTCTCTCAAACCACCTATCTTCTTTATCTAATATGTGTTCATTCTCATCTTTGAATGAGTACCCTTTGTCCTTCAAGTGGAGGTGCCAGCCAGACACCCTCCAGCTGGGTGGGGTGGGGGCTCACCTGCCTGGCCAACCAGCCATTGAACTTCCCGGTCAGGTCCCAGGTGGCAGAAATTTTGAACTCCCTGCTCAAACTTCCAATCAGCTGCCTAAGACCTGATCAAGAAATTCAAAGGCTAGTTGACTGGGCAGGTCTTTAAAGTCTGCACCTCACCCCTCCAGAGGGTGCCTGGGCAGCAGTGGTGGCAGTAATTTCTTTTCCCAACTACCGCCGCTGATGCTGCCAGCCATAATTGAATCCGCAGTTGGTGAATCAGCAGATGGGGGGGGGGTCATACTGTATATTACCTAGGTACAAACATACCAGAGTTTTAGCAACATTTCATCTCACAGACACAGCACATCAACATAACAGAACTCAGACATAAAACATGGCAACATGGATACCTCCTCATTCTCACCAAAGGTCCAAAGGCTACTGATTTCTGGTGCACTTTTATAGTCATGACAGTCAATCACCAATCTCGTGACATCACGCTATTGCACCTACATTGCATCAACCTTGTCCATGATATCTTATTATGTACAACTGGCAGGGCAAGGGCAACATGTGTCTAAGCGCCGGGTGGCAGTGGTAAGGAGCCTTTGGCCTTCCTGGGGTTTTGGACAACAAGTCCCATCTTCCTTAGCGACTACCCACGCTGACGGGGTCATCTAGAGCAGTGATGGCGAACCTTTTCGAGTCTGAGTGCCCAAACTGTGACTCAAAACTCACTGACCTTTCCCAAAATGCCAATACAGCAATTTAATCTGAATACAGTGGTACCCTGGGTTATAAATGCTTCGGGTGCTACCCTTCAGGAAAGCGAGGATCGATGAGCAGGCTTTTGAATTACCTGCTCATTCTCATCTTTGCTGCGGCCGCGGGAAATTCAAAAACCTGCTCCCCAATCCTCACTTTCTCAAAGGGTAGCATGGGGAGCTGCCCTTCAGGAAAGTCAGCACTGAACAGCAGGCTTTTCCGCTTTTCCCATGGGCAGGCTTTTGAATTTCCCATGGGCATAGCATCCTCAATGTGGTGGCGGGAATTTCAAAAACCTGCTTTTTGATCCTTGCTTTCCCAAAAAGTAGAATCCTGTTTGCCTCTGCACTTTCGGGATGCCCAGAGCGGCGTGGCTGGAGAGTAAACTGGGGCTACGAAGGGGCCCCAAACCCGCTTTGCTCGGCATTCTTCACCAAGCCGTTTCAAGACTGCAGTGGTTTGTGGGCTCCTTCATAGACCACTCTGCTTTTGGGATTCCCAGAGCCGTGTGGTCGTAGAGTAAAGTGGGGCTACAAAGGAGCCCACAAGCCGCTGCCTCCCCTTCATCCAGCTCTCTGCACGGAGCACAGTGGCATGCTTGTGCAGAGGGGGAAGTGCCATGGCTGTTGAGGGGTGATGTCATGTGCCCACAGAAAGGGCTCAGTGTGCCACCTTTGGTGCCTGTGCCACAGATTCGCCAACACTGCTCTAGAAGATCAGAGATTTCACTCCCCTGCCCGTGGAGACCAAGCTCGTATAGGAATGGATTTCCCTGGGCAAGTCATGCCACCCGGTGTGCTAGGGAAATGACTTCAACTCTGTTAAGGCCTGTGAAATGTCAGCTTCTGCTCTGGCTTGCAGCCCATTTCCTCACTCCCTCTGCCGGCTCACTCCCCCACCTTTCAAGGACTTCTCGAGACAGGCTCTCCACTGAGTTTTCCTTCTGGATCATCGAACCATGGAGTCCTTCGACCTCTTTGGCCATTGTTCTCCAAACCTCCTGGATCCTTCTTTGCAGGAGGCTATCCAACATCTCTCCGTGAGATGAGTGCACGGCAAACTGCATCTCCTCTGGGTAGGAAAAGACATGGGGGGGGGGTTGGTTCCCCAAGATCACTGCTGGGGATGCCGCCCAAGAAACCCCACAGGAAGCCCCCAAACGGGACACGTTCTGTACACCCTTGATTGCACGGAGCCAGGGTGGGGCACTAGAATCTGGCAGGCTGCCATCCTGAGCTTTCATTTGGCAAGTGATACGTTTCTCGTCATCGTGGCTTTGGAGCAAGCTTGAAAAGGGCCTCACCCATACTAGAAGAGTGGTGAGCTTAAAGAACTTGACAAAGCTTTCGCTGCCCACCTACCCACCCCGCATGGACAATCCATGCAAAACAGATGGATGTGGCCTTGGCCGCTGCAGGGATCCAGATTTTCTTCTAATGAGTCCGTGCACAGGAGAGAGTAATTTCTAATGCTAAGATCAACTCCCCCAAAGTGCAGGTAACAAAAGAGTGCTGAAATCCTGTTGCACAGCTCTGTTACTGTCATTAATGATGATGACATCATAATCGGTGACAAACGGTTGCTGATCAAGGATGATTTTGAGGTGCACATGCTTCCAACCCAAAGGGACGAGGTCGTGTGCACCACAAAATCCTCAAGGGAAGCCCTTAAGAAGCGGTGGTTTGCTGTTGCCATCCATGCCTTTGGACACGTGCAGCTGTGCAGCAGGTTTTCACCCAGTGCCTGGTTCCTTCACTAGGGGCAGAAAGGGAATCTAATCATAGTTTGAGAGGTGTTAAGATTTGCTGTCACAAATGGTCCTCGTCTCACTTCTGTTCAGAAGACCAGACAGACCAGCAGCCTCTATGTGGGCCACGCAGGCGGTCACAGACCACTCTGTGGAAACCGCAGCTTCCAGAAGCATGCTATGCTGGGTGGAAGGAAAGTGCTGGGAGTCACCGTGCCCTTCCCCACCCATCTTTTAGCTCTGACTGAAGTGGCTTCATTGTAGAATTCCACATGGACCGAGCAGCAGTTTGACTTGGGCTGGGCTGGATCCCGACCTGACTCCACCCGACAGTGCCACAAAAGCAGCAGAAGCTGTGTCCATTCAAGGCCAAGTGGCCTCTAGGTGGCCCTTGCTTCTACCGCTCACCTTCCAGCTTCTTGAGCCTTCCCTGCTGCTGGCTGCTCTCTTGCTCCAACAAGGTAACGGAGTGGCTGAGTGCCTGAAAAGCCTGGCAGAAAGGCGTGGCAGAAGACAGGGTTAACCCCACAGATAACACCACGCATCGCGGCCTCACCACCCGCATCTCAACTCACCTTGGTTTGGGCATGGAGCTGAACTTTGATGAACTCCAGATCGTTTTTTAGGACCATCTGGGACTCTGGGATCATGGCTGCAAGAGGAACATAGCCAGCTATGTATCAGGAATGCCAAATCCCCGCCTTCGCTGGGGAGACACAGGGAGTGAGACACAGGAAGTGGCACTTCCCTGTTATCATGAACTCCGACTCACCCGTGTTCCATGTTTTTTGTGGGTCGAAGGTTGACCGCATGCTGGCCTTCAGGCATGATCTCCTACTGCAATCAGTGGGGTTTTGTTTTTCACTTAAGACTCTAATTTTCCCCCAGCCCCTCCATATCCCCAAGCAATTGGTCAACCCAACCAGTTGCAAAGAGAGTGCAGTGTTGCTAACCTGCAGAAGAGACAGGATGTGCACAACCCTCCAGGTGGATGCCCCATCATCTGTCACTGTTCTCTAGGGTTAACGGAAGCCACACACCAGCCACATACAGGGGCCCACACTTTCCCCACCACTTCTGCAGAGAAGGCAAGATAGTCAAGGACGGGCTAGCCCATCCCACCGGTTCCTTGCCTGTCCTGCTCAACATCTGTACATGGGTGCGCATGCACCCAAGTGTGATC
The DNA here is from genome assembly GCA_023846285.1 of Phrynocephalus versicolor. Classification (NCBI taxonomy): domain Eukaryota; kingdom Metazoa; phylum Chordata; class Lepidosauria; order Squamata; family Agamidae; genus Phrynocephalus; species Phrynocephalus versicolor. Next base: position 400,905 of record JAHTLZ010000198.1, on the reverse strand, counting down.
CAATGTGCAGAAGTGCAATTTGATCTGTGGAGGCTGAGCCTGCGAACTACCGAAAGACAACAGGGAGGGTTGGGAGGGCATCTCTCGGTAGCTCCCACTTGGCCTGTCTTCACAAAACAGAACAAAAGATGCAACACAAGTAGGGTGCAGCAAAATATCCCTCATTTCCCTAAGGGCGGGATGTTAAATTTTCTTTCAGCAGGTTTTGGCTGTGTAATGCTTGTGTTAATGGGACAGCATATCAATCAGATAGATAGATAGATAGATAGATAGATAGATAGATAGATAGATAGATAGATAGATAGATAGATAGATAGATAGATAGATAGATAGATAGATAGATAGATAGATA
>JAHTLZ010000198.1:382743-400344 GCA_023846285.1 Phrynocephalus versicolor | reverse complement strand
GCCCTGCTATTCTGGAATGCCAGACAAGAAGTGCAAATGTTTCCCTTGAACCCTGCCATGAGATGAAGGCAATGGGGAGGGGCTTGAGATATTTGCTTCTTATTGAAGCTGCAAACAGGGGTGGTATGTCCCGCCAAGGTGCCTCTGTTCAGTACACTGCTGTTTTCCCTGCCTGCTTCCAGGTCTTTACTACAGTCAGTACATCCAGCCTGGGCACATACATACAATCTGCTGGTTACCTCCAATTGTGCATTACGGAGAAAGCAACACTTACCAGCTGGCTTCACAGTAGCTATGTCAAGGAAGCTCTGCTGCACAAAGAGAAATAGAGGAATCTCATTGGTATTACAGTAACCCCCTGCCATTTCGCGGTTCATGTACTGAGGTCCCGCTATATCGCGGGACCAGAGTACATGCTGGGGCTCCAGCTGATTAGTGCTGGGGTATTTCCCCACCCCAGCACCAATCAGCTGGAGCACTCACCACCACTTCCTGGGCTGCTGGAAGACTTAAAAAAGTCTTCCAGCAGCCCGTGCAAAGGCACCACTGCCGTTGCTGCAGGCTCCTCCCCCAGCCAGCATGGGGAAAATGTCTCCATTGAAAGGCATTGAGCCAATACATTTCAATGGAGATTGCGGGGCAGCGCTGGCCCCAAGCCAGTGCCAAGCAGCTGATTGGCGCTGGCTGGGGGAGGAGCCTGCAGCAACGGCGGTGGTGCCTTTGCACGGGCTGCTGGAAGGCTTTTCAATGGAGACAGCCTGGGGCATTTCAATGGAGACGGCCTGGGACGCCGCTTCTCCCCTCCTCCAGAGAAGATCCCCCAATGCCGCTGGCGCGCGCTGCTTCACATGAGCAGGCGGTGGCAGGGGATCTGATCACCCACCACCCCCCAGGCCCCACCCGACCCGCATTCATCTATTGCGGATTTTCAGTCATTGCGGGTCGGCTGGGTCCCTAACCTCCGCGATAGGCAGGGGGGGTTACTGTACTCCAAGGGGGCTAGTTCTTTTGCCAGCAAGGCAAAGGCCTCAGGAGACAGGCCCATGATAACTCCTGGTGAAAATGGCAGGGCGGGCAGGTGGAGACGGAGTACAGGACAGCCTGGAATCCACTCAAGAGCCGAGGATTCCCTCGGGGCCTCTGCGTGATGTCTCATAATAGCATGCAAATGGGCTTGCAATTCATCTGGGAGCCTGGATGGCACAAGATTTCCCAGTTGGCACCCCGACACCTATGCGCCCTGCAAGAAGAGGGAGAAGCTGAGCCAGCCTCTGACACCTGTGAACCCACCCGCTTTAACATCCATTCAGCTTTAATAACTACCCATTCAGCGGAGAGTCAAGGAAAAAGCCTTCTACACACCCAAGATCTCTTTTCCAGCATCCTGCTAAATGTACAGCATGGCAGGCACTTTTTTTTTGGGGGGGGGGACTACAATACTTGAAGTCACCCACCAGGGTGGCCAGGGTGGCCTAAACCAAGTAGCTGTTTTCAGAGGTCAGGGTTGGGACTTGGAGGTGCAGCCCCAACCCTGACCCCCATTTCAAGATGCAGGACGTGCCCAGAGAGACCTAAGAAGCAAACAGCCTAGGAAGGAATGACCTGGGTGTGTTCAGGTCTGTATGTCAGGTAAGGGGATCAGGAAGAGGCTCAACACCTCTGGAAGGCCACTCATCCCCACCTCCTGAATCAGTCGAACACAGGCACAATTCAAAGCGCTGACCTCAACCTACAAAGCACTGTGCGACCTGGGTCCTAGCTACCTCAAATATCAAATCTCATAGTATGAACCAACTCGGGGGCTAAGGTCATCAGGAGAGGCCTTTCTCTCCATCCCGCCACCCTCATAGGTGCATCTCATGGAAACCATCTCAGCTGCTGCGCCCAGACTCTGGAACTCCCTCCCACTAGAGGCCAGAACTGCCTCACCTCTGCTATCTTTCCAGAAACAGGTAAAGACCTTTCTCTTCAGGCAAGCTTTCCCTGAATGAGGGACTACCTACTCTGTGACTTTTATATGAATCTACCATACATGGAGTAGCTGCCTAGATGCCCTAAGCACATCCGATTTCTCCTGATTTCGGAAGCTTAGCAGGGTCGGCCCTGGTTAGTACTTGGATGGGAGACCACCAGGGAATACCAGGTGCTGTAGGCGCCTGGAGTAGGATCTGGCAAGCCGCTCCAGTATTCCTGCCAAGAAAACTCCATGGACATGGAGTCACGAAGAGTCGGTCACGACTAAAACGACACAACACACACACACACACACACACACACACCATACATGGACACACTGAGTTTATGTTTGTAACCACTTATAACTTTGTGTTTATATCTCCCTTGTGTGATTGCTTTGACACTATGTTTTAAATGTTAGTTTCCATCCCTCATAACTTTTAGATGGCCTACCGTACATGATTACGCAGAATTTTTACTCTTCTCTTTAATTGCTTTGTTTAGAGATGGGCACAAAACGCCAAAATGGCATTTTGTTTTGTAATTCATGCCCCCACCCTGTTTTGTTTCATTAACTACAAAACAAATATTTATTAAAAAATTCATTTCATAATTTGTTTTAGTTTGGGGTTTGTTTTCTTTTCTTTTGTTTTTTCTTTTTTTGAACCCCACCACTCAGGTCTTTTAAAATTATTTTTATTGCTTATTTATTTTTTAAATCCTGCCGGTCTGCAGGCCAGTTCGGCAGCCCACAGGCTAGATCGGATTTTTTTTTATTTTTTATTTTATTTTTAACTTGCTGGCCACCTGGCTTGCCTACCAGCTGTAGCACAGGTTGGTCGCCTTTTCTTCTTCTTCTTCTTCTGGAGCGTGGGTTGGGTAGGCAGCCCATAGGCCGGATCAGTTTTTTAAAAATTATTATTTTTATTATTATTTTTTCTATCAACCCGCGGGCCGGTTCAGCAGCCTGCAAGCCGAATTGGATTTATTTTATTTTTATTTTATTTTATTTCTTTTTTTTTCACTTGCCAACCATGTGGCCCGCCTACCAGATGTAGTGCAGGCCAGTTGGCTTTCCTCCCCCTTCTGCTGGCCCGTGGGCCAGGTCTTGTGCTCGCGAGCCGGATTAGATTTTTTAAAATTTATTTACATTTATTTTATTTTATTTTATTTTATTTTATTTAACTTGCCGAACACGTGGCCCACCTACTAGCTGTAGCGTGGGCTGGTCAGCTTTTCTCTTCTTCTGCCAGCCCATGGGCCACTTTGGCGGCCTGTGGGTCGGGTTGGTGGCCCAAGGGTTGGGTCTGACGCTCGTGGGCAGGTTCGGGGCCCACAGGCTGGATAGGGTTTATTTTTTATTTTTTAAAATCTTAAAAAAAAAAAACATTCTGCTGGCCTGTGGGCCAGTTCAGTGGCCCACAGGCCAGGTCTGGTGCTTGCGGGCCCAATCAGGTTTTTTTTTAAATTTTATTTTTTAATTTTAGTTTTTTTAAATTAATTTTTTATGGCCGACCCCATGGCCCACCTACCAGCTGTAGCACAGTCCAGTTGGCTTTTTTTTATTATTATTAATAATTCTGGAAGCCCACTTCTCTGCGGGCTGGCAGCGACAGTGGCAGCCGGAGGAGGATCATCCACCACCCGGACAACCACCTCAGGTAGAAGACACCTCCGTAGGGAAACGAAACGCGAACCGGAACGAAATGGAAATTTCTGTTTCGTTTTCTTTGAGGGGACAGTTTATTGGTTTCGTTACATAACAAAACGAATAACAAATAATGAAATGAACCAAAAGTTTGTTTCGTGCCCATCTCTATTCATGTTCTCTTGTAGCTTTAATGTTGCCTCTTAATGCTGTAAGATGTCCGTCAATTCCCTGTTCTCAAATTTAAATATGTCTCAATTATACTGGACTGTCCCTCATTACTGTGAGCCGCCTTGAGTCTTTTCCAAGGAGAAAGGCAGGGTAAAAAACAAATACTTAAAAAAATTACTCATACTCAAGCACGGTTCCTTTGGTCCCCTTATGACAGGTCATCCAAGGCACTTACCCCTGGGGAAGGGCTGCTGGCCCGAGCCAGGTACCAGCTAGGGGAGAGGTCTCGACTACTTTCATCTTTGGCAATCGTCATCATAGTTTGCGCCTGAGAAAAAGAGAGAGTCCAGTTCTACAAATGGATTGGCAGATTGATTATGACAGCAAGGAAGAAACAGGCAAACAACTTTGAGGTGGTGCTGGTGTCACCTCTAGGATTTCCATGTTTGACAGTTGGTTTCTGGTGTTTATTCCTGCTGAGGAACTAGAGAATACTCCCTGTCTGGGCTGGAAAAGAATCTTGGCTCAAGGCCTTGCCAATTATTTGTTCTCAGTGGTTTGATACACCTGCTGGCCTTTACCCAGAAATCTAGCGCATGTCCTAGTTGCCTAGACTGCCCATGGGCTGCGTCAGGAGACTGGAGTCAAAATTTAGTCAGGAAAGGCTCACAGGGCCACATTTAGAAGCAGGTTCGGCTGCATGTACACAGCTACAGGTAACCAATGAGGCGAAAGGCAGAATGAGCCAGAAAAGCCTAATTCTTCACAGTTTGGGAGTTTCCCTGCAATATAGGCAAAAACCAAGGGAATTCTTTCCCTAGATAGCCAATGACAAAGGATTGTGGGAGTTGTGGTCCAAAACATCTGGTGTGCCTAAGGTTCACCACCACTACATTGTCCGGGAGATTCAGGAAGTTTTCATCCAAAAGAGCAATGTTTCAGGAGTTCTTTCTAGTACCAAAAGCAAACTATGGCCCTCTAAACATTGCTGATCTACAGTTCCCATAGTCCCTGTTTGTTGATCGTGTTGGCTGAGGCTGATGGGAACTGCGAGTCCCAACATCAACTGGAGGGCCCACGAGCAGGATGTGAAGGCAAGCTCACCCTTCCTCTTCTGGGCAGTGCTCCGTGACACCTCCTCCATGGAAGTGGTGCACCTCTGAGCTGGAGGTCTTTCCCAGCCTTGCCCCTTCCTGCAGAAAACAATGCACGAGCTCAGCTGTCCCCCTAAAAAGCCTTTCTTCCTACTCCGGTGTGGCTTCCAGACAAGAATATCCTGGCAGATGCTGCCCTCCAGATGACATGGAAGCTTAATGCAACTTTTCCTTAGTATCTCTTCCCTCTGGTGGAATACAACACTCTCCGGACTAAGTTCACCAACACTCGATGCCTAAGATGTTCCATCTAACTTTATCTTGCTGCCTGGGAATGACCTTAAGCTTTCTGGGCAAAGACTGCGCTACCCCTGAAGACCAGAGGATGTTCAGAATAGGCATCCACACCATAAATGGTCCTGGTGGTTTCAGACACCCACACCATCACCGTCCACAGCTGGGCCCAGCAATGACATGAGGAAGAGGAGCAACCGAAGAAGCAGGTGCAACTCCCCTTTCAAGGGACCTTACAGTTACCAGCAGTGGAATCGACCATGGACTCATGGGCCACTAGGTGGCAATCTACGTTACCTCCACATCTGGTTGAAAAGGGACAGCCCAGCCAGAAACTGCACGAAAATAACCGTTAATGCTACAGTATAAAAATGTTAACTAGCCACTGTTTTCCCAGTGCTTCCCCACTCGGTAAGTCATTTGAGTGTTCGCTTCTTTCTGTAAGCAAGAGCCTCAAGTAGGCTGTACACAGTTTCCCTGACTAGCCCTCAAGTCAAAAGGGACAAAGAGAGTTACTATTTTAAAAAGCTGAAAAAAAGCTGAGCCTTCAAGAGAAAAGAATACATTTCTGTGAGGACCTGACCTTCTCCCTAGGACTATAGCTCTCTTTTAGCCCCTCCTTGTGTGTGTGAATCTAACTACAAAGAGGGAAGCTGCAGAGATATGTTGACCAAACAGAACTAAGGGCCTTTTCACACGACCCCTAAGATCCGCTGGCCACTTAAATTCAGACCAGAGATCTTGGGGGTTCGTTGCTCTTCCTGCATCCCCACCCCTCCGCACTTCCTTGATCCTGTCTGCGTGAGGGGAGGGAGAAAAAAAGAGAGGAAAAAATGCAGGCTCACCTCTGTTTGCCGGAGCAAGCCTCCCCAACCCCCGTCGTCGTCCTGATTCCTTCTCTTAAAGGGGCGGGAGGCAAAAACAACAACAAACAGAAGCAAGGAGAGCCTGGCACTCACTCCTTTACATCAGGATCTGGGATTTTTCACCCTCCAAGAGCAGGTACCTGAAAAGTGCGCTGGGACGCGCTTAGGTGGGCGTGGCCGCACTTAATTTTCTGTAAACTCCGGAGCTGGTGGGGAAACAATTTTAAGCTCTGGAGCTGGGAGCCATTTGCGGCGGAGTTGAGGGGTCGTGTACAAATACCCTAAGACAAGACCAGAACCCTCTGCTCCGTCTAAAGTGAGAATGGGGGGGGGGACACCTGGCCTTTTCCTGTCATTAGGAGGGCCCATCCCCTCAACCCTCTCTCCACCAGCCAGGGCTGAGGAATGATCAGTGTACGAATATTGGGGGTGGGGGTGGGGGCAGAGTCCTCAGCAAGACAGAAGGGAGAGGAAGATGAAGGAGGTCAACGGGCCTTGCCAGAGACCATTCAGGAGAGAAGAGGAGAGGATCTAAAAGATGGTTGGTGAAAGTATCTGAAGATGGAATGCAGGTTGGGAAAAGAAATACATACTCCAGTGCTCTGCATGGCATTGTTTTGCTTAATGTAACACCACCTTTGGGACTATTTCATTAGACTGTAATTATTTGACAGGAATTGCTCCCATCAGGCAACTGGGCGAGAGGTCAGCCATGTGAAGTAACCTGCTTCAAGCAGCATCATGTGGAGGATACAGTAGACAACATTCTGGGGTATAAATGCTTAAAGCTCTTACTGATCAGAAGGGGCCGTTTGGGCGCTACTTCAGGAGGCAGAAAGTCTTGCCACAGCCTAGATCGTGGAGGGTGTGCAAAAGACAGAGCTGGATCTGATCAGATACGAGGACCAGCACTTCATTTTCATCAGAAAGCCCAGAGCTGGGCAAAACAGTCATGTCCATTCATCACAAGCATCTTGCAGAGCTTAGAAATGTGACGTTCGGTATATTTCCCCTTTCTACTAGAAGCTCAAGGTGTTCAACTGCAGGAATGTTTATTTTTCTGTTTTGCAGAAAACAATCAGGGGTAGGGGCGGAAGGCAGGGAGGTGAAGAAAGCAATGCTGATCCATAACCACCATGTAACACTGAACAGTCTCCAATGCCAAGGCCCATAGTTAGGCACAGGCAGCTGACTTGCAGCTAAATTTAGAATAAGGGATTATCTTGTACTTCTCACAGAAGCAGGTTACTGTTACAAAAAGGCCACAAAATCAAGAGTCCACAACAGAGACAGCATCAGGTTAATGATTTCATTAACGAAGGGCCCATGCCACTGGCCACTGGGCCACACTGTCCTCCCTTCAGACATATCTGAAACTTTTGCCGATGCACAGCTGGCCCTCCACCTCATTTGGCCAAGCCCCCTCCTTCTCCAATAGCATCCTCTTCAGCCAGTGAGCTCACAGAATCTCCTCCTCCTTGTGTGTCAGCCAGGCATGTCCAAACTTCAGCCCTCCAGATGTTTCAGACCACACTCCCACAGTCCTTTGCCATTTGCAATCTGAGCTTAGAATTCTGGGAGTTGTGGTCCAAAACATCAGGAGGGCTGAAGTTTGGGCACACCTGGTGTAAGCCAACAGTAGTATAAGTTGTAGAGAAATGGAGTAGATGATACCCTGGTATAATTTTGATTCTTTTTATAAATGATAGTGCCTTAAGTTAGCTTTAGTTCTCGTGGGAAAACACAACCATAAAAAGAGATGAAAGAGACTCCAGGCAGCCTGGGAGTAAGATCTGTGTGATATATTAATCAGGGCATGCCACGTGTTGGCAAGGGTTGCTATAGCTGGGAAGGAAAATGATTGATACAAAGATTTCACCAGGTTCTGTAGCCCAGATCCGTGCCTCCTGAAGGCATGCCCTGGGGTCTCTGAAGCATGAAGACGAACTTCCGAGAACTCTCTTAGGAAGTAGAGAGGAGAAACAGCCACTCTGAGAGAAAACAACTCCTCCAATGAACAACCACAGGGAAGGAGAACAGCTTCTACAAGGAAGGGAAGGACAGGAGTGGTCTGAAATGATTGGGCATGTTGAGCTTAGAGAAAAACAACTGGGCATGCTCAGCCTAAGGAAATGGAGACTGCGGGGCGAGATGATAACACTTCTCAAATATACAAGGGCTGTCCTACAGACGAGGGGCAGGATCTGTTGTCAATCCTCCCCGAGTGCAGGACACGCAAAGGATGGACTCAACTTAAGAGACACCAGCTTTCAGCTAGATGTCAGGAAGACTTCCTAACTGTTAGAATAGTGCAGCGATGGAACCAATGGCCTCAAGAGATGCTGAGTGCTCCAACACTGGAGACATTCAAGAGAAATTTAGACAACCACCCGGCAGATATCCTTTGATTTCTGTTGCTGCGTGGAGCAGAGATTTGGGCTTGATGGCCTTATAAGCCCTTTCCAATTTCTTTATTCTATGATTCTGTGAGTTAGCCCACAAAAGGATGACTAACGATGCCCTTGGATGAAAGTTTTCGAAGGCATCTTCTAAGTAGCTGAGCTGTCATAAGACTAGCAAGAGAGTAGATTTCGGTATTCATGACATAAGAGCGTTCTTGTTTTGTTATCTTGCTGAATTCATTGCTTGGTTACATTTTGCCAGTGATTTGAGTTTCTTACCCAGATACATGTCATTTGATTTTGTAACTGCTTCCCATTATTTTTGTACAGCAATCATTCATCCTCTGGCTTTGCCAGGTGCAATTCCTTTTTACTTTCATTTACAATAATACCTTGGTTCACAAGCTTAATTTGTTCCAGAAACATGCTTGTAAACCAAAATGCTAATACTGTATACAGTGTTCCCCCACCCTTTCGCAGTTCATATACTGTGGTCCTGCTATATTGCGGGACTGTAGTATATGAGCCTCGTGGCGCAGTGGTTAAATGCCTGTACTGCAGGTAAAGCTGTGCTCACGACCTGGGGTTCAATCCCAGGTAGCAGGCTCAAGGTTCACCCAGCCTTCCATCCTTCCAAGGTCGGTAAAATGAGTACCCAGCTTGCTGGGGGGGGGCAATGTGTAGCCTGCACACTGTAATTAAATTTGTAAACCGCCCAGAGACTACTTAATGTGGTATGGGGCGGTATATAAGCAGAACACTATGAAAAATGCCCCCCCCCCGGGGTAAGTGGCAAAGGCCATTTCTGGCCTCCCATACTTACCCCAGGACTGGGGCTGCCCCAAACAGGCTTGCAAGGACCTTCGCAGGGGCCTCCAGAAGGCCTGGGAAGGCCCGTTCGGGGCAGCACCACACTGCGGGTAAATACAAGAGCCCCGAGTTAGGCCCCCCAGGCCCGACCTGACCTGCATCTGCATATCACGGATTTTCAATTATCGCGGGTCGGGGCAGGTCCCTAACCCCTGCAATAGGTGGGGGATCACTGTATGAAAGCAAATTTCCCCATAAGAAATCATGGAAATTCAGATGATATACTGTATTCTGGGGTCCCATAGACCACATACTGTGCACACAAAATGGCAAAACTCACAAAAGAAGTTGGCTAGAAATCCACATCCACACCATGGTTTAGGTGCCTGGCTGCAGAATTTGCTCTGCTTGGGACTAACAACTGGATTTTACTCTGGGCATTTAATGTAACAATAATAAAGTGCAATTTGTAGCCCTATACACACTTGACTAGTTGCCTCATGACTATAAATTGTTTGAAAAAATAAGGAAGGATATTGGAAACAAATTAAATATACATATAAATATAAAGAAAAATAAAACCCTAACCTGCACTCCTCTTTGAAAACATTCCTGGCTGGTGCAAGGGAGACTTCCCTCCCTCTCTCCTCCCTCTGCTTTTGAGGCTTGTCTGAGACCAAACATTCCAAACAACCACCCATAATTCAGCAGGAAGAGAGAGAGCCACCACTGGCTCACTTGTGATCATGTGACCTGCTCAAGTGCTTGTATATCAAGACACTGCTTTTTGATCAAGGCAAAATTTAGAAGAAATGTTTGCTTGTCTTGCAAAATGCTCTTAAACCAAGTTACCCTTAAACCAAGGTATTACTGTATTTATTTTAACAACAATGACAATAATAATAATAATTTTAGCACTGCAGGGGGGATAATGGAGGTGAACTCCCAATGTTTGGCTGCACTGTCGGAAATCTAACCCACTGAGCTATCTAGCAGTTTTAAAGAGGCCTTTTGAGAGACTGTTTTTAAGAGAAACTCAGGTTAACAAAATCTTGTCAAGATTTAGCCACTTACTACCTGGCATGTTGCACTGACTCTGAGGCACATTAAGAGTTATTTTGTGTTTAGATTTCTTGGGTGGGGGTAGCAGCTTTTGCTGAAGTAAGTGGCAACTCCTTCTCTGGACCTTCATTGTGTTTAAGTTCAAGGCCTATGGCAGTGATGGTGAACCTTTGGCACTTCAGGTGTTTTGGTCCACAACTCCCAGAATTCCAAGCCTTTATTGCCAATCACAAAGGACTGTGGGAGTTGTGGTCCAAAACATCTGGAGTGCTGAAGGTTCACCACCACTGGCCCAGGGTGCTCCCAGAGACATGAGTATTAAGTGCTACATCTACAGCTTGCCTTTCCTCCATCATGGCTCTCACAGCATAGCTATCCTTCTTGACAACCTTGTGAGGTGGTTGCTGAAGGGACAGTTTCTACAGCTCGACAGGATTTCCCAAGCTCCGCCAGACAGCATCCCACCCAGCAGGTCTCTCATGCAACTACTCCTGCTGTTAGGTGTTGTGTCAGGGACCCTCAGAGCCTACGGTTATCTCAAAGGGAAAGGTGAGGGTGGACAGATGTTCCCCTTTACAAAAGGCAGGCAATCCATCTGAAGAGCTGCCAGAAAACAATGCTACTTTAGGAAATGTCTGCCCACTCTGCATCTGATTTAAAGAGAAAAAGAACTATAAAGCAGTGGTTCTCAACCTGTGGGTCCCCAGATGTGCCTGGACTGTAACTCCCAGAATCCTCCACCACTCGCTGCGCTGGAAGGGGTTTCTGGGAATTGCAGTCCAGGAACATCTGGGGACCCACAGGTAGAGAACCACTGCTATAAAGGGCTTTCTCTCTATAGATGAGGTAGAGTCCCATCAAAAGTTGATACAGGGTTGGGGGGGGGGGGAGTCACTTGGTCACAGTCTTCCTTACTCCAGTGAGAAACACGGCAATTTCTTCAGATTATAAAAGCCCTTTCTGACTCTTTCCACTGCACACATAAATCGTAATAACGACGGCCGTCCAGAGCACCATCCCGTTTTCAGCCAAAGAGGGAATGGGGCAAGAACCGAAAAGCTTTGACATATCCAGGTGTTCCCTCAATTAAGGGCATCCCTGGTCCACGGAACCGCTGTAAAACTAAACCTTTTTTTTGGGGGGGGGTGAGGGTGGTTAGGTAAAAACTGTGCCTTCCTTCACGCCCCCCCCCTCGGATTTCACCGATCCGGATTCAGATCCAGGCTTTCTGAGATCCGCCGTTCCCCGTTAGCATCCCCCTCCCTGGCTCCGCATCTTCTCCCCGCCCCGCCGGTACCTTGGCGGCCAACATCCTCCCTTCCAGCGGGTCCATCCTCCAGCGCCCCCGCTGGCCGCGTTGCCTCCGCCTCCGCCCACCGCGCTGGCCCCGCGGGGAAAGCCTGTGAAACACCGCCGACAAGCGCCGGACCACAAAAAGGGGCGTGGCCTCGCCGCGTAGCCCCGCCTCCCTTCGTGACGCCTCCCCCTGGTCTCCCCCTCCATCCCCGCCCCTCTGTCAGCAGCTGGAGGCGGGGCTTGGTTTCCGACGGGTGGCCAAGGGGGGACCGCGAGGGAGAGCCACACCGCCGCCGCTGCCGCAGGTGGGTGTTCGCAGGTGTGGTGTGGTGGGGTGGGGGAGGTTCTCCAGCGGGGCAGCCTCGACGTGAGCCGGGCAGCTGGCCCTGCTTTTCCGGAGCCCACCTTCCCTTCTTCAGACGGCTAGGGTTCCTGGGCGGGCAGCGGAGTCAGGGCTTCTCTCGGCTGCCCCCCCCCCCCATGGGCCTGCCAGGCAAAACCTCACAACCTCCCCCCCCCCCCCCCCCCACCCCAGGCTCCGTCCCCTTTTCCACCCATCTCGGGTGGGTTGCCGTCCAGACCCTTCCCCCCCCCGCAGGGACCGAGGCTGGGCTGGGACGCAGCAGCCTCGTGTTCGGACTCCGGACTCCCCCCCCCCTCCTCCGCCCTTGGGTGGACGCCTTCCCGACGTGCCTTCGGTAGCAACAGCCGAAGAGACGCCTCCGAGTCCGACACGTGTTGGCCAAGGACGTGCAGCGTCGGAGGGGGGGGGGAGGAGGCGGCGGCGGGGGGGGGAGTCGACAGCCGCCCGGGGTGGGTGGGTGTTTGGGACCTTGAGAACGGAGAGCCTAAGAAAGCTACTTGTTGACACTGCTAATCCCGGAGCCCCCCAGCCGGCAGACCGATTGCCTTGGGGGGTGATGGGATCTGTAGTCCACATAGTAGCTTCTCCAAGCGCCAGCGTTCGACGGCCTTTCGCCTTCCCCGCCGTTTTGTTCCGACGTTCCTTGGCACCCCGGAGTAAGGCTGGCTTCCGGGTATATGCTTGCATAAGCCGTGACCAGGGAGTTAAAACTAGTCCTTAGAAAGCGGGGGTGGGGTGGATGAGTGAGTTGGCTTTCCCAGACTGCCGGGGCCTCGGGGACACATCCAAGCTCTTTGCCACGGAATACGACGCGTGTTTTGAGTGCTGCAATAGGGCCCCCAGTTACAGTGGTACCTTGTATAAAGGAATTAATTCGTTCCAAATAAACTTATGTTAAGCAAATTTTCCTTTATACAAATTTCCCATAGGAATGCATTGAAAACGGAGTAATCCCATTTTATGTTGTACAGATTCGCCCCATAGGCGATTATGGGCGCTTTTACAGGACCCCTAATATCCCAGGCAAAGGGCTCCCAGATCCGGAGCTTAAAATTGTTTTCCCACCAGCTCCAATTTTTTTTAAAAATTAAGTACTACCACGCCCACCTAAGTGCGTCCCAGCACATTTTCCAAGTACCTGGTCTCGGAAGGTGAAAAATTTCTGATGCGGATGTAAAGCAGTGAGTGCTGGGCTCTCCTTGCCTTGTGTTTGTTTTTGGTTTTTTTGGCCCCTGCCCCTTTAAGAGACTGGAAGAGATTGGAATGCCTCAGCATGCATTTTTTCTCCCTTTTTTTCTCCCTCCTCTCTGGCAAACAGGAGCCAGGGGGTGCGGAGGGGTGGGGAACACAGGAAGAGCGACAAACCCCCAAGATCTCTGGCCCGAATTTAAGTTGCCAGCGGATCTTAGGGGTCGTGTAAAAGTGCCCTATGTTAAGCAAATTTCCCCTATCTCCTGTTATGTTGTACAGATTTTATGTTATACAAACTGTTTGTTATACAAAGGTCCACTGTAATTTGTTATGATTCTGTGTGAGGTGTGGGAAAAGACTCTTTTGCAATCATCCCCTCCCGCCGCTTGTGTGCCAAGACAACTTGGCCTTTTGAGTATGGACCCTTGTCTTGAAGGAGTGGCAAGGCTGGCTCAGTACATTTTCCCGCCGGAGGCAAAGTTGTGAATTATGCTCCACTCACACCAAATCAAGGTGTACGTGCTTCCCAAAAGCCAGCCACGTTCTGTCACGCAAGGCAGAAGATGCCACAGGTGCAAGTCTTCTATTTCTGGCAGTAAAATAAATGCACCGAATTAAGAATTTGCTAAACTTCCACAAGGGTTTCCTCTCTGCTGGAAGGTATGGCTGGCCCTCAGCCAGTATTAGGGAGCGGGGAGGACCATGCACAGAAAAATGGCATAGGTGGGTCAACCCTGAGAGGGAAGTTTGCCTAAGACCATGTGCTGAGTCGGTGGCAGAGGTGAAATTAAGGCAGTGGCTTCTGTGGTACAGGTGCTCTCTGTCAACAGGCATATGTTGGGCCTGCTTGTGCCTTCTGCCAGCTCTTATCTTGTCCAGCCAGCTGTTGATCTGTACCATGTGAAGAAGCAGTCCAAGTACTTTCGAAAAGTTTACAGTTTAATTTTAATGCTGTTAATGTATGATCAAGTGCCGCCTGAGCCGCTAGCAAGATTTCTCTTACCTCAGTGAAATATGCAATGATCACAAGTAATATTCTTGAAATAAATAAACAAGAAAAATGAAAGTTGCACTCATTCCATTTTTCAACAGGATATTAATGGCGCAGTCCTAGGAATATTTGCTCAGAAGGAACCTCTGTTGAGTTCAGGGGGGCAGAGGGTGCAACTCCATTGCCAGATAATGGAGGACATGCTACAGGATTGGGACAGTCTGGTTCTTATTTTTCCCCATTGACCACATGGTGTAAAAATCAATGTACAGTAGGAACCCGGTATTCACTGGGGATTGGTTTCAGGCCTACCTGTGGATAATGAAATCCGTGGATAAGAGAGAACACCAAAAATCCCCCAAAACTGCTGTTTTGCAACAGTAGCTTGCCTTCTGGCTACAGTTTTGAGGCAGTAGCTTGCTTTCTTCTTGCTCTTTGTGACAGTAGCTTGCTTTACACTGTTGTTTTATGAGAGCAGTTTGTTTTACAGCAGGGGCAATGTTAAAATACCAAGAGTGCTGGGACTTTGCAAATAATGCAATTTCTTTCTCCTTTTTTAAAAAAAGGTTGGCACTATTGTGCTAGAGCAGCTAGACATCCCCTTAAAAAAGGAGGGATAATGAGAGGAGGAAATTGCCACTTGGCCCTTGTTTTGGAGCTTATTAAGGTAGTTCTCCCGCAGTCGTGCATCTTGCAAATTAGGAGGACTACAGGAGGCCAACAGGAACCAACTGTAAACAAGGCTGCTTGTCAATGCCCCCTTTCTCCCTCTGTGGACAGTTAAGGTGAGTTTCCCATGGAAACTCATCTTCCGAGGTCTGACTCCACAGTGGTTCAGTTTGCATTTTTCTCACTATTTTGCTGTACCTTTACTCCCTGCTTTGGAGGTACAGAACAGCAGCCCAAAATACATATACTGTATTTGAAACTTTTATCAAACAAATATGATTCCTAGGTACTTCTGTTATATAAGTTATGAACATGATTTATTCTGATCCTATTCGGCTTGCCTTAGGAGTGGTGAGTTTTTTTAAGCTTTAGTGTTTTTAGTTGATGAGGTAATTCCTGCACTACAACTACGTTTCATTATTTTTGCTTAGCATACGCATCAAGATCACTACTCCTGCTATAGAAATAGAGGTAAGTCTCTTTTAAAGCTGATTAACGCGGTGACAGAAGAGGAATAGAGCTGCTGGCTCCAGTTCTTGCTTTGTGACTGTATTCTGGAAAAGGAAGAAAATGATACATAGCATGGTCATTTTTTTTGAAGAAAGACACAGTATCAATTAGAGATTGGCATGAATCGAAAAAATGGCATTTCGTTTCGTTTAGGAAGTCGGTTCATTTTGTTTCGTTTTTCACGAATTTTCACAGAAAAATTCATTTCATTGTTTCGTTAATTTGTTATTTATTTTTACGCTTCCCCCCCCAGTGCCCACTGTGCAGCCCCTGGGGCCCGGTCAGTGCTGGGTGTTTTTAATCCCCCCCCTTTATTTTAGGGTGCCAAGTCGACCAGGCCACCCTTGGGGTCCAATTGGCACTCCTTTTTTTAAAAAATTAAATTTTTATTTTATTTGATTTTTTCACTTCCGGGTTTGCCCCGCACTACAGCTGTAGCGCAGGGCTTTCCCCCCCTTTCAGTGCTGACCGCCCCTGGGGTCTGGTCGGTGCTGTTTTTTTAATTTTAATTTAATTTAATTTTTTATTTTAGGGTGCCGACCAGGCCACCCTGGGGGTTTGGTCGGTGCTCCCTTATTTATTTATTTATTTATTTATTTATTTACCCCCCCCCCACTTCCAGGTTACGGGTTTTTCTTTCTTTCAGCACCGACCACGTGGCCCCTGGGGCCCAGTTGGTGCTGGTTTTTTTAATTTTATTTTTTTATTTTAGGGTGCCGACCAGGCCACCCTTGGGGTCCGATTGGCACTCCTTTTTTAAAAAAATTAAAATTTTATTTTATTTCATTTTTTCACTTCCGGGTTTGACCCGCACTACAGCTGTAGTGTGGGGCTTTTTTTCCTTTTCTTTCAGCACCGACCGCGCGGCCCCTGGGGCATGGTCGGTGCTGGGATTTTTTTATTATTATTTATTATTATTATTTTAGGGTGCCAACAGGCCATCCTTGGGGCCTGGTCAGCCCTCCTTTTTATTATTTTTATTTCTGTTCTTTTTATTTTATTTTTTTACTGCCGACCACATGGCTGTGCTACAGCTGTAGTGTGGCTGTCGGCTTTTCCCCCACTGGTCGCCGTCTCAGAAGCCAGGAAGACCGGACCTTCAGAACAGCACCAGGTAGGAGACATCTCCACCCACCTCCATTAATGAAACGAACCTAACCAAACCATTTTTTCTCGTTTCGTTTCGTTTCGTGGTAAATTTGCCCCAGGGTCATTATTCGTTTTGTTACGTAACAAAATGAATAACGAATAATGAAATAAAAAAATTTGTTTCATGCCCATCTCTAGTATCAATATCTAGCAGAGCATTGGACTTGTCCTGCATCCTTTAGTTCTCTTCTTGGGAATGGCACTGTGTCATCCTATGTTAAAAAGATAAAGGTTCCCCCCGCACATTCGAATCTAGGGGTGGTGCTCATCTCCATTTCCAAGCCAAAGAGCCAGTGTTGTGCAAGTCTGTGGCCATGTGGATGGCATGGTTGAAGGCATTTCTGCACACGGAACACTGTTTACCACCCCGCTTTTTACGGCAGTACTTATTTATCTACTTACATTTACATGCTTTCGAACTGCTGGGTTGGCAGGAGCTGGGGTTAACAGCAGGAGGTCGCTCCGCTGCGTGGCACCCTGGATTTGAACCGCTGAGCTGCCGACCATTTCAAATCCATTCCAGAAATTGCTTGCTCTGCCTTGGCAAATTCAAGGGATGCTTATCCTGTACATTTTTTAAAATCACTGGTTCAGTTCTACAGATGGCTCCCAAGATGGCCTGCTGTAACCCCTCTAAACAAGGTCCATGTGTCCCCTTTGTACCTTTCCTGCTTGCACTTTTCCTGTTGTGGGCATGAAATGAATGTGTGTTATCCCTAATAGAAGTGTTTCTGTGTAATGACGCTTTCCTCTTTTGATTCTCCCTGCCCCCCCCTTCCCCCTAGGTCTCCTGCTACAGAAATGGCGACAGAGGGAGAGCCGGGCAGCCTTATCAGAGTCCTCCAGCTTTTTATGCTCTCTACTGCCTGGGGGATGGAGATATGGGTGACCTTCATTGCAGGTGTGTTTGTTAGTGTGGAAGAGGGGGGGAGAAAGCTGGCTTAGATTTCTAGCCTCTCTTAACCCCAAGAATGTGTTTAGAAGTGAGATGGGGCAGCTGTGAAGACACAACCTTGTGTGTTGCATACTCTGAGCGCTCCTTGGACTCCTTTCTCCAACACAGGGGAAGGCAGGTTATGGGCCCTCCTGCAGGACAACTATAAATTTGCCCCACCTATCCTCACTACG
>JAHTLZ010000198.1:342540-381743 GCA_023846285.1 Phrynocephalus versicolor | reverse complement strand
CTAAGATCCGCTGGCCCCTTAAAATCGGACCAGAGATCTTAGGGGTTTGTTGCTCTTCCTTCCTCCCCACCAGAGAAAGAGAGGAAAAAATGCAGCTCACCTCGGAGGAGCTTCCCGGAGCTCCGTTTCTCTTCCGTTTCTCTTCTGTTTGCTTTTTTCCCCTCCCGCCCCTTCTCTTAAAGGGGCGGGAGGAAAAAAAAACACAAACAGAAGCCAGGAGAGCCCCGCACTGACCAGATTAAATCCGGACCTGGGGATTTTCACCGTCCTCAAGCAGGTACAAGAAAAGTGCGCTGGGTCGCGCTTAGGTGGGCGGGGTTGCACTTAATTTCCTGCAAACTCCGGAGCTGGTGGGGAAACACTTGTAAGCTCCGGAGTTTGCAGCCATTTGCTATGGAGTTTAGGGGTCCTGTACAAAGGCTCTAAGGAAGATGGAGGGAGGGGGCTCATGTGCTGGCACAACTTGTCTGCTGTTGCAAAGAACTCAGGCCTTTTTGCATCAAAAGCTGTTGCTTCTGATATAGCAAAATATGGCCACAGTCATGCCCAATCCCACCCTTGGGTGGCCCTGGAGTCTGCCAAAATGTATCGTAGGCCAGAGAGGCCACCCAAGTTTGTGCGCCATCACCTTGATTCCTTCTTAGACGCTAAGACAAAAGTGTGGTTATCGTCCCACCAGAGGCCCAAAAAGTCACCCTGTACTTGACATGTTGCCTGCTGCCAATGTATCATTCATTGGCATGAAAGGATATCATGCCCCCCCCCGTTCCATAAGGAGTAGATCCCTTTTTGAAGGATTACAGTGTTACCTCTTCACACAAATTTAATTCGTTCCATGGGTCTATTTGTTTTAAGAAAATTTTGTGTTAATGAAACGTGGTTTCCCATAGGAATGCACTGAAAATGGGTTACTATTTATTTATTTATTTATTTATTTATTGAGCTTATATACTGCCCGTCTTCCCGGGGGAACTCCGGGCGGTTTACAACAAAAAAATATAAACAGAATCAACAGCAAATAAAACAATTTAAAAACAGGAATAATCAAACAGGACTATTAATAAATAACAGATGGCGGGTAGAAAAAAAAAGAATACTAGTCACCGAACGCCTCTCGGAAAAGCAGAGTTTAATGCCTTCTGAAAGGCTGGCAGGGAATCTGCAAGGCGCACTTCGCTGGGGAGATGGTTCCACAGGGTAGGGCCAGCCACAAAGAAGGCTCGGGTATGGATGGAAGTATTCCGAGCCTCTCTGGGCATGGCGACCCACAGCATGTGTGCCCGTGACAACCTGGTCGGTCGGGCCAATGTTGACCGCTGGTCGATCCGCTCTGCCAGGTAGTCAGGCCCCAGGCCATGGAGGGTTTTATAAATTAAAACCAAGACCTTGAATCTGATTCGGGACACAACGGGCAACCAATGCAGACAAGCCAGGACTGGGGTGATGTGGTCAAACCGGCGCACACCTGCCACCAGCCTGGCCACTGCATTTTGTACCCACTGCAGTCGCCGAAGGAGAGTCAAGGGCAACCCCATGTAGAGCGCATTGCAATAGTCTAGTCTCGAGATCACCAGCGCTTGCACAACTGCCCTGAGGGAGTCCCCATCTAGGTAGGGACGAATCTGGGCTATGCGACGAAGATGGAAAAAGGTAGTCCTGGACACAGTGGCCACCTGGGCTTCCATAGTGAGCGCTGGGTCCAGGACTACGCCCAGATTCCGGACACTGTCCGAAGGCCGGAGGGAAACACCCTCCAAGGTGGGAAAAGGGCCTCCATAACCAGATGGGGAAGTCCCAAAGAACATAACCTCAGTCTTCTCGGGGTTGAGTTTGAGTCTGTTGGCCCTGGTCCATGCCATGACTGCGCCCAGGCACTGGTCAAGGGTCTGGACAGCCTCATCTGCAGTGGTGGAAAAGGAGAGAGAGAGCTGCGTGTCATCAGTCTACTGATGACAGCAGACTCCAAATCTCCTTATGACCTCTGCCAACGGCGGTACATAGATGTTGAACAGCATAGGGGAGAGGGACGACCCCTGTGGAACCCCACAAAGGAGTATCCAAGGAGCAGACAACTCCCCCCCCCATGCTGAACCCGCTGCGGGCGGCCCTCCAAGAAGGACTGGAACCAACTGTGGACAGTGCCTCCGATCCCGATCTCGAAGAGCCGACCCAGCAGGATACCGTGGTCGACGGTATCAAAGGCCGCTGACAAGTCCAGAAGGACCAACAGGGTAGAGCAACCCCTGTCAGCCCCCCGGAGGAGGTCATCTTGCAGAGCGACCAAGACTGTCTCAGTCCCCCGACCCAGCCTGAACCCAGACTGGAATGGGTCAAGGGCCCATTTTCCCTCCAGAAATGTTTGAAGCCGGACTGCGGCCACCCTCTCGATTACCTTGCCCATAAAGGGGACATTTGCAATCGGGTGATAGTTGGCCAATTCGCCCGATACCATGCCAGGTTTTTTTCAGAATGGGCTTTACCACAGTCTCCTTCAGGCGAGAGGGAAATATCCCTTCCCTGAAGGAGGCTGTGGTGATGATAGAAGCCCATTTGGGCATGCTCCCACCAACGGCTTTCATAAGCCAGGATGGGCAAGGGTCAGGGAGTGGATGCGGACCGGCAATGGGCAATAGCCCTGGATGCTTCAAGCGAAGAGACAGGCCTCAATCATGCGAGGAGACCGAGGGGGTGCAGCGTCAGGGGATGCCGAGAGTAGACCAGAGCAACAGGAGTTGAATCCGGTCCGGATGGCCTCTATTTTGATCTAAAAAAGGCTGCAAAAAAAGTAGGAGGAGGTCTTACCAGACCAGGATTAGTGAAGTCGCGAACCACGCGGAACAATTCCGCTTGACGGTTTGAGGCCTCACTAATTCTCAGGGAGTAATAATATGTTTTAGCCTCCCTGGTCGCCCAATTGTAGTGCCTGCTGTGGGCAATAACTGCAGTCTTATTCGTCGCCGTCCGGTTCCTCCTCCAGCTGCACTCCAGCCTCTTCCGTTCTTGCTTCATCGCTCGCAGCTCCACGGTGTACCAGGGTGAGGACCGAGCTCTGCAACGGATGAGGGCCTAGGGGCGATCTGGTTGACAGCCTGGGAGGTTTCGTCAAACCAATGATCTACCATGGTGTCAACCAGATCGTCAGCCAGGCCGCCAGGAGGCTCCCTGAGGACTTCCCAGAATCGATCAGGATCCAGAAGTCTCCGGGGGCGGGCCCAAATAGAGGGCCGAGGGTAATCTGTTCTGGAAGCTATGGGTCGCTTTATTTTAAGAAAATTTTGCCTTACAAAACGCGGTTTCCCATAGGAATTCATAGGGAATGTATTAATCCATTCTGGAGGCTAGAATAAAGAGAAAAAGAAGTAGCCCCTCCCCCAGGTACATGTGGAACATTTTTTCTTTTTGTAAAGCATGCCATAGGGGAATTTTTTGTCATGCGAAGCATGCCTATTCCCGGAATTGTATTTCTTCCTATGAGTTTTTTGTCTTACGAGGCATTTGTCTTAAGAAGTACCACTCTGTGTGTGTGTGTGTGTGTGTGTGTGTGTGTGTGTGTGTGTCTATCTATCTATCTATCTATCTATCTATCTATGGCAAGGTGCAATAGCTGCCTATTATTGAAAGGAGGATCCTCTTTTGGGAAAACAAGATACGCAGAACTTGCTGACAAAAGCAACAGTAGCCCCACTGGCACAAAACAAATCCCCAACTCTATTTTGAGCTGATACGTTTATAGGCCAAGAGCCACAACTAGACAAAAAGTATCAAGAGGCACACAAAACACAGGTTTGGGGAAACATTTTCCTCTGCTGAAAGTAAGCAGAGTTTGGTGCAGGAGGGCCGGGGTGAAAACAGAGGAAAGAATCTGCTTACAGCAGCAATAATAATGAAGCCTTTTGCCACTTCCATTACATGGAGTTTGTTTGCACGTGTGTGTGTTTTTAGAGCACTTGTTAAAAATAAATGAAAGCGACTCTTTAAAAAGATGGTTCAATTTGTGAATCGATGAATGCCTACTTACTAGTTTTGCTTCGTCAAACATGCAATCTCTCTTTGTCCTGCATTCTGGAAACTCGCGTGGAATCATAAATATCACAAGCTACTATTTGAATGGATTTGTTTCCAATATGTTTGCTGCAGAGGAAGAGATTTCTGGTTTCTGGTTTATAGGCTGTTAAAACAATGGCAAACTAAACAGTTCCAAAGGCTTTTATTGGAAATGATTCATAAGGGGGATGCACTTTAAAAGACAGAAATTATACGTGTACTTTTAGTCCTGCATTTGGAGTATAAACTAGCGTATTATTTTATCTGAACATTTTGAAAAGGACAGAATATTAGAATCAGCAATGATAAGGGGCAGTTATTATGGGTTGTCCCACCCAGACTATCAGGTGAGTCTTGGACATCCAGGGAGAATTTTCCCAGAGAAAAGTGGCGAAAGGTCATTCTTCTGATTAGTGTTGGCTTCACCCCCCCCCCCCACCCGATGGTGTTGAGTCTGCTTAAGAGCTTCCACGGCTCAGGACCTTCAGGTACAGAGGGTGCATGATCCAGTTTGGCAGGGATTTGTATGTAAGGGCCCCCAAACAGAGCAACTGCTGGCTACCTCCAACCAATAAACCTCTTGGACATGCCAAAACTGGGACATTCTCGCATCATCCCAAGTGTCCGTCAGCCAGCCATTTTCTCCCTCCTCACCGACTAAGCAACTGTTTCCACTCCTTTGCCACATTTCCTTTCCATCTACCTTCCCACTCGCCCACTCCCATGTTCTTGCCCACGATACTGGTTGTGCATCAGACAATCAAGGGTTGCGGCACACCCATTTCTATCAGAACAATCCATAGCTTATCACGATCAACACTATCAAAAGGTTTTACTGTGCTTCATAAAGCATAGACTTGTTCTTTGGTGGGGTCCAGTAACCAGCAAATATTTGCAATAGCATCTCTAGTAACTATTCCTTTACAGAATCCTGCTTGAACATCCAGCATTTTTCATTCCATATGAGAAAATTTTTGCTGCACCATCTTAAGCCTGCATGGGACATTAGAACAGTAGTATGTCCTTTGGGATTGGACTTTATGTCAAACATTTCCAGTCTGTGGGGCTTTTTTCTGTTTTCCATATTTGTTGGTGTGCGTATTCTTGTTAGGATTTTGAGGGATAAAGTTTCTGTGGCTTGAAATAGTTCTATTAGTATCCTGCCTGCCCCTACTAACTTATTTCTTCCCAGTGCTTCTTGGATTCTGTCATCCTTTTGTCTCTTCTGTATAGGTCTTCAGAATCCTCTCTCCATCTTCTTTTTATTGTATCCTACAAGGTAACAATCATATTTTTGGCACAACTGGCAAACTATGGGAATCAATGTAGGACTGCATTTTTGTCAATGAGTTAGGAAGTCTTGTCTGATGTTTAATTCAATTGGGTGGGTCCCCAGCATCCATATGTACTTTATCTTAGCTGTTTCTCTTTCAAATCTATTTCAGTAGTGGGTGCTCCCCCACCCCAAGATAATCTGTTTCAAGTCATACAAGGGTGTCCAGGTAAACGGAAATATTCTGAAGCAAGTTGTTGTATGTTGCCTTTTTTATGTCAGACTTACAGTATGTCCATTAATTATTTTCTGTCAAGATTGTCCTGTTTGCCCTATGTAGAATACAAAGGACATTGTTGGCAAAGGGTGGCGTAGATCATATTAACATAGGAATAAGTAAATAAAACCCCTGATCTTATATTGTGACATGGTGGGATCCCATAACTCTGTGTCAGAATACATTGTCTCATGGTTGTGCATTCTGTCCCTTGTTATTGGTTGCTTAAGATTGAGGGGGGGTGTCTGTAAGCAAGGGTATGATCACCTCTAGTCTGTTCTTGTGGGGGATGTTTTCGGAAAGGGCTTATACATCTTTTATGGCTAGGATGTTTTCATAGACATCTGCCTTTTTCTTAGAAAATCTGCCATGTCAAGGATTCTTACTTCAGTACCATTGATTCTCATAGTTTGCTACTTATGTAAAAATGCTACTTTGTAAACCCACAGACTGATAACTAAAATTATTCTGATTTCATTTGTTTTTTGCTGTTGTCTAACTATGCCTACAGAAACTAACACACCTGTTTCCCTGTCTGGAAGTTGAGTCATGGCAACTGGACTTCCTTTTCTTGAAAAAGTGAAATGTTTCACTGCTCATTCAAACAGCTTTGACTGGCAAAGCTGCTTGGATGAGCAGCAAAACATTTCACTCTCTCAAGAAAAGAAGTCCAGTTGCCATGACTCAACTTCTAGATAAACTCACCTAGATGACTGAGAATCTCCACAGACATATCACTATTTCTCTGAAAATGAAGGCTTTGATAATACATAGAATTGGAAACTAATATATTAGCAATTAAATGTTTGACAAAGTGAAAACAACCAACCACATGTCTTCACACTAAATAACAGCAGAAGCTGTAATAGCAAGATGGAAGAAGGCAGGAATGGCAATGATCAGAGGAGGGCAAAAGCAAGCATCCTGATCTCCACTGCAGCATATATTCAGATATTTGTAGAAAATCCTGGTTTCCCCATATTTTCCATGTACTAGGCTGCTAGTTTAAAAATCACTAGATGGTGCTGTATCATATATATTCATCCAGGAACTGCTACTGCTAGACGTGAGCAGACTACAACTTGCTTAGGTTTCTTACTGTGAAAGATTCATTTCTTTCTCTGGGGAGCATTTTTTTTTTACTGAAAAAAAGATACCGGGTATAGTCAACCTTCTTTTTCCTGCATCAGGACACACCCTATCCCATATTCCAAGGCGTCTGTCTGCAATACAAAAGGTTTGTCAAAGTCAGGAGCAATCAGTATAAGATATTGAATGAGATAATTTTTAAAGCATCAAAAGCAATTTGACATTCAGGTGTCAATTTTATTTTAACAGACATTCTCTTACATGTCAGTTCAATCAATGGAGTAGTCATATGATTGAAATGAGGAATTAACTTTCTATAATATTTAAGTAGACCAAGAAATGATTGAACCTGCTTTTTGCTTTCAGGAATTGGCCAATTTTTAACACTTTCAATTTTGGCTTGCAAAGGTTCAATCATTCCACTACCTACCCAATGACCTAGATACACAACCTTTCCCCTAAGCCACTGATATTTGGAAGCTTTGTCTGTTAATCCTGCATCTTGTAGACACTGTAGTACCATCAGGACATGTTCCAGATGATCTTCAAAGGTGTCTGAAAAAATCATGGTGTCAAGATAAGCATGAGCAAAAGGTAGTCCCTGAAGAACAATGTCCATGAGCCTTTGGAATGTACTGCTGGAGTTAAAAAACCCAAAAGGCATTCAGAGGAATACAAAAGTTCCTTGCTGCGTAACGAAGGCACTCTTCTCGCATGACTTGGGGTTAAGTTCTATTTGCCAGTAACCAGATGAGAGATCTAAACAAGATTAGAACTTCTTATTCACTATCTAATCAACTAAATCTTCTGCTCGAGACATTGGATAAGGATCTGAAACTGTCACTCCATTGAGTTTATTATAATCCACACAAAAATGAACTTTAGGTTGGATTTGTCCATCTGGTGTCTTCTTTGGAACATTCACTACTGGACTAGTCCATGGGGATATACTAGAGTGGATGATTTCTAAGTCCACCATCTTTTGAAGTTTTTGTTCACCGATGCCTCTATGGTGCTGACTTGATAGGTGTAGCATTCTTCATGTTGCTCTTGTGATTGACTACTGCAGTTCTCCTTGGAGTGTTGGTAAAAACAAGAGCCTTTTCTTCTAATACTTCATACATTCCTTGTTGCTGATTTGTGATAATCTTCTTAGGATCCAGCGCAATAAAATCTTCCTGCATTTCATGTTTTCCTCCAGCAGAGGTCGGACCAAACATAGCAACAGGCTTGGCTGTCCCTGGCTTAGAGATGGTGAAAAGGCAGTGGGTTCTTCACCCCTCCCTCTCCCTCCAGGAGCCAGAACATTCTGTGGAGCATTTGCACTTCCCACGTGCTCAGTTTCACCCAAAATTTCACCTCCATCTGACTCAGGAGAAAAATCCAGTTCCAGTTCATCATCAAGGCATGCAACTTCAGATTGGTCATTATGAGCTATAGCTTTCATTTGGGCTGCATTTGAGATGGAACACTGCTCTTCCTGGGTTTGGCAGGAGTTTTGGAGTTTTTGGCAGGGATTTGTTGTTGCTCTTTAGGGCCCCCTTTACACTGAAATGAGTAATGCCCCCACCTTTGGCACCTGAAACAGGTGACATCATCTAAAGAAAGAGTAGGATGTGGCTTTCCTGGGGATTTGCTACATCTCCTCTCTCCCTGCAGCTGTTTTTGAAAATTTCTTTCTCTTGTTTCAAACCTCTTCTAACCAGTCCCTGCTTTGTGTGGAGATTGGCCAGGTTTGCTAGAACTGCTTCCAGGGTTGGGAAATAAATATTTTTTTTCAGGCTTATCATTTCATCAGCTTTCAACACAAAGTCCATCGCGTTCTCAGGTTTCCTACTCAAAACATCAAAACATAATTGTGGTGGCACTGCCCACCCGAGCTGTTCCATAGCCAGCAAGTCCCTTATAGCATCTACTGTTTCCACTTTTGCTACTTGAAACCACTGTTTGATAAGAGTCGTTATATGAGACAGCAAACAACAAACAGACTGCTTCTGGTCCCATTGAATATTTCTCAATTTTGCACGCACATTCCCTTGTATAAGCAGATCTCCTCATGACAAGATGTTTAAACTCAATCCAGTTCAAGTCCTTACTTTCAATGAGGAGTTTGGCAAGAGGTCCACGGATTTGTGTTCTGACAAGACTCAACCATATACTCCCATCAGCCCCCAACTCTGTTGCGCAGATTTCAAAATTGTCCAAAAACTCTAGTACATCATCATCTGCCTTCAACACAGGTATGCATTTTCTATCAATTGCCATTAAAAATTTGCAGGCTCCTGTTGCTTTTTCAATTCTTGCTCTTTTAGCTGTGGGACTCTTATTTGCTCCTGCAATTTCCTTTCTTTAATTTGGATTTCCCGTTTTCTCAGGATTTCCATTCTTTCATTTTGCTGGAGCACTGTGATCTGTAACTTTGCTAAAGTCTCAAGGCATTTTTCAATTTGGCTTTCCCCTTGTGAAGCCTGTGGGGTGAGGTGTGGGGGTTGGTTTGGCTGCTCTTCCCTCTCCTGAGCCACAGGTGCTGCTGTTCTTCTCAGTGGATCAAATAAGTCCTCCATTGTGGAATCACTCTCTGTAGAATCAAAGGGAAACTTGCCTCTTCCTTGAGTATATGATGCCCAAGCCTCTAATTGTATAGCTGATAGCAGATACTGACCAATATGGCCGGGGAGAAATTTTGGCAGTGGAGTATAAACAGGATCAAGCAAGTTGTTTAAATCTTGCTTTGTCCTTCCTTGCAGGTAACGGGTTAAAGTTATGCTTATGTCCATGGAAATATGTTCCTGGAATTCTTCCCTTCCTTCTAGTAGGTTCAAAGACTTTACTGAATTGTCCAAATAAATTTGGCCAGCCCGTTCCTCAAAGTCTCTTATATTGCCTCCAAGGGGGAATTCAAAACACTCACCCCTTCCTTCGGAATGCCAGCACTTCAGATGCTGTTGATGTCCATTGATGGTGTCTGTGAGCCTCAGCAGCACTTTTGGAGGGTCACTAAACCCTCTCTTTCTATCTGTCCCAGGAGCAGTTGCAACAAAGCGTTTGTTTGGAGCAAATCTCTGGGATCTTGATTCAATTTCTGTTTCCCTGGCTGAGCTTACTTGGTTGGAGAAACTATCCTGAATTTCCTTCTCTGCCATGAAAATTGCAAATATCTTTGTAATAAAGATGGTCACGAAACGACCATTTTTTCGTTACTGTTATCTGTTATTCATATCGTTACATAACGGTACGAATAACGACCATTTGGACGGGTCAGGCTCAAACCGAACAGAACCAAGAAAATTTTCTTTGGTTCTGTTCGTTTTCGTTAATGGCTGCCCGATGAATGACCTACGTGGTACTGACCTTCCTGGTCCAGTCTTCCAGCTTCCCCCCAAAAATGTTCTCCTCCAGGGACTACAAAGCCCAGCAACCCCCGCCACGACCGTCTCGTGCTCCAAAGGGTGCGCTTCCCCGGAGGGCTGCCGTTCAGGCTTGCAGGCCGGGCTCCTCGCCGTTCACACTAGCAGAGGCGGAGCGCCTCCAAGGAGCCTCCCCCGGGGCGGCAGATGGGGCATGGGGTGGAAGCGCTGTGCCCCCTTGCTCGCTTGCTCTGCCCCGACCCACCGGGCTCCAGCCAGCCAGCGCGCCCATGGGGCGGAGCCCCACCGCACCGAACGACCCGCCCCAGCCATCCGGGAAGAGCAGTGATGGACGGCCTGTTGTGCAGCAGCAGCAGCAGCACCTAGGAGACGCCGCTGCCATGTGGGTAGCGAGCGACCGGGGATGACCCCCACCACCACACACACCGGGATTGGCTGAGCCTCGCAGGGAAGCTGAGTCCCCCCTTCTCCCCTCTGCATGCAGAGGGGCGTAGGGGGGTCTGAAAGGGGTCTTCCCCGCCCATGCTCTCTCCCCCACTTCCCCCCTCCTGGAGCCAGCGCCCAGTAGCCGCTTGGTGCTAGCTTTGGGAGGGGAGAAGGTTTTAAAAGCCCACTCTCTCCTCCCAGCTGATGGGGTGGGGGAAGAGTGGGCTTTTTAAATCCCCCCCCAGCCCTCCAGGGCACTGCCAGCACCGTCAAGCCAGCCAGGAGAGCGCTCCTGTGCCTGCGTGACTTTTCTCCTGGCTGGCTTGCTGGCGGCTCCGGCAGCGCACGGCTCTGGCAGGGCTCCCCGTGGCTGCAGAACGGCTCTCCCAGGACTGCCCGGCCACGGGAGGGCTCCCAGTGGCCGCGGGAACGCTTTCCCGACGGGTGCTGAAAAACGACGCCCAAAAAATGGAGCAGGCCCCTGGGGCCCGAAAAATGGAAATGACCCAAAGCGAGGCCCAGGGCCAGAATAACGAGCATGTTTCGTGCCCATCTCTACTTTGTAAGTCCTCGTACAGAGCAATTGAAGCTCACCTCTTTACTTCTTAGGTGCCATAAATCATCAAAGCTCAAGGCTGTTGTTCATATTTATTTATTTATTTATTTATACAGCTTATATACCGCCCGTCTTCCTGAAAGGAACTCCGGGCGGTTTACAATAAATGTACAGACAACAAATTAAAACAACAACTGAAATAAACAATGAAACGAGACGGCTGCAGCAGATGGCGGGACTAAAAAAAAAAAAAAAAAAAAAAATGTGTCACCCAAACGCCTCCCGGAAGAGAAGGGTTTTCAGCGCCTTCCGGAAGGCAGGCAGGGACTCTGCAAGGCGCACTTCTGCTGGTAGGTGATTCCATAGGGTTGGGCCAGCCACAGAGAAGGCTCGGGTACGGGTGGAAGTTCTCCGAGCCTCCCTGGGCGTGGCCACACGCAGCATGTGCGCCCGCGACAACCTAGTCGGACGGGCCGAAGTTGACCGCTGGTCGATCCGCTCCGTCAGGTAGCCAGGTCCCAGGCCATGGAGGGTTTTGTAAACCAAAACCAGGACCTTGAATCTAATTCGGGCTGCAACGGGCAACCAGTGCAGACGAGCCAAGACTGGGGTGATGTGCTCGAATCGACGCACACCAGCCACCAGTCTGGCTGCTGCATTTTGGACCCGCTGCAAGCGCCGAATGAGAGTCAAGGGCAACCCCATGTAGAGCGCGTTGCAATAGTCCAGTCTAGAGATCACCAGCGCCTGGACCACAGTTCTGAGGGAGTCCTCATCCAGGTACGGACGAATCTGGGCGATACGCCGAAGATGGAAAAAGGCAGCCCTGGACACGGCGGACACCTGGGCTTCCAGGGTGAGCGCCGGGTCCAGGACTACGCCCAGATTTCGGACACAGTCCGATGGCCTGAGGGAAACACCCTCCAAGGTGGGATACGGGCCACCGTAGCTGGATGAGGAAGCCCCAAAGAACATGACCTCGGTCTTATCGGGGTTGAGCTTGAGCCTGTTAGCCCTGGTCCATTCCATGACTGCGCCCAGACACTGATCGAGGGTCCGGACAGCCTCATCTGCAGCGGTAGAAAAGGAGACATAGAGCTGCGTGTCATCGGCGTACTGATGGCAGCAGACTCCATGCCTCCTAATGACCTCAGCCAGCGGCCTGATGTAAATGTTGAACAGCATGGGAGAGAGAGACGACCCCTGTGGAACCCCGCAAGGGAGTATCCAAGGGGCCGACATCTCGCCCCCATGCTGAACCTGCTGGGGACGGTCCCCGAGGAAGGACCGGAACCAACTGTGAACAGTGCCTCCGATCCCAACCTCGGAGAGCCGATCCAGCAGGATACCGTGGTCGACGGTATCAAAGGCCGCTGACAAATCCAGGAGGACCAACAGGGAGGAGCACCCCCTGTCGGCCCTCCGGATGAGGTCATCTTGCAGAGCGACCAAGACTGTCTCGGTCCCCCGACCAGGCCTGAACCCAGACTGGAACGGATCCAGGGCATGCTCGGCCTCCAGATAGGATTGAAGCCGGATCGCGGCCACCCTCTCGATCACCTTGCCCATAAAAGGAACGTTAGCGATCGGGCGATAGTTGGATAATTCGCCCGGCGCTAAGCTCGGTTTCTTCAGGATGGGCTTTACCACGGTCTCCTTCAGACGGGAAGGGAAAATCCCTTCCCTGAAGGAGGCCGTGGCGATGATCGAAGCCCACCCTGAGATGTTCATAAGCAGATGCTCCCTTTTCAATCTGCTTACTAGCCACTTAAAGAAGAATTAATTGTTTTACACAGCAAGGCTTTTTAATTGAAGTCACCCAGTGCTGCCAGCCATGTAACAATATCCTAGGTTCCTACCCTGAGTGAGTTCAACTTTGACTTCTCCCCAGACCACCCTCTGCTCTAGCTCTTCTTCAGAAATCTTACTGCACAGGTCTGGAAGCTGCTAAACTCCGTGAGCTCTTTTAAAAGACTTCAAGCCTTTTTAATGCTGTGATGTTCTATATATAACTTACCAACACAGGATCCAAGCACCTTTTATAATTAAATTCATTTATTAAAAGCTAATGAGGATTACACATGATATTTGCTTCTATCTGGAAAATAACAAAGCTTAATATTTACTACTCTCTTACTTCAAAAAGGCTACAAGGGAAAAAAGCCTTCTAATATTTTCTAGCCTACATCTTATCCCTGCTGTTGCCTGTTCTCAGGCAAAGAAGAATCAAAACTCTCTCTCTCTCTCTCTCTCTCTCTCTCTCTCTCTCTCAGCTCTGCTCACAAGTCAATGTTATGGGAAAAACAGTCACAATTGTCCAACAGGGTTTCTCTTGGGTCTCCACTGAGCTCTTGTTGACACATTCCATAGATAACAGCAGCACCAAAGAAGGAAACTGTCTCTTAATATTCATGTTTACATTATGGCCTATGAAAGAACAGCAAGAAAAGTAGCAGACTACAGGAACCACTTACGTTTCAACTTGAGATGCAGACAACAAAGTCTCACTCCAACAAGCCTCCTCCTACAATCAACAGTAAGAAGCCATAGGGCTAACAATATCCTTCAAAGAGCTCAAGAACTACTGCCCAATGAAAGGATCAGACAAGTCCACTTTACCTTAGACACTTTGGAACACAGAAAAGACCACATTTACCAAGAACTACTCTCCACCCTATCCAAACCAGCAGTGGATGCAGTCATAGAATTTGTCCAGAAAGCACAACTGGCTCAGCATTGCAAAGGCAAAGAGAGGCAAATGAAGAAGTTCGATCTTCTCCTCTCCTGGAAACAGTCAGTAAAAGAGTTTGGCAGGAGGAAGAAGGATGAGGGGACCATGACTGGAGATGTAAATGACAAATGGGTGAAGAACCTCTTAAACAGGGAACTCAGCCAGAGAGAGAGGTCCTATCCAAAGGCTTAAATTTTGCCATCATACCCAAGCAGGTTCCTGTTGTGGATTTCATCACAGCTACAGAATCGGCCATCCACAGCAACAATCTGCCAGCAGCAGAAGCAGAACTACTCAGAATAAAAGTCTCTGCTGCACTCTCCAGTGCTCAAACACCACCATCCAACCTCACCAGCCAAGAGAGAAGTGCTCTGACATCCCTCAGCAGGGATGAGAGCATCACAATTCTGCCTGCGGACAAAGGAAGGTGCACTGTTGTCCTCAACACTGTGGACTACCACAAGAAGGTTATTGCACTTTTAGATGACCAACACACATATGAAAAACTAAAAAGAGACCCCACCAGCAATTACAGGAAGAAAGTAATAGAATGCTTAAAACTCTTGGAGCAAGAAAACACAATTGACAGGGTGACCTACCACCAGTTATATCCCGGAGAGACTGTCCCCTGCTTTTATGGACTTCCCAAGATCCACAAGCAAGGAATTACCCTCAGACCTATTGTCAGCAGTATGAATCCAGTGACTTACAGCATCGCAAAATACCTGGCAACTATCCTAGTCCCACTGGTTGGACTCACGGACCACCACGTACACAATACAGAGGAGTTTGTTTCTAAAGTCAGGGAGCTGAAACTGGATACAGATGAAACCATGGTATCCTTTGATGTTACATCGCTCTTTACAAGCATCGCCACCACTGATGCCCTAACAATGGTAAAGAGAAGACTAAGGCCAAGGTCACACCTGGGTTTCGATCCTGATCTTCTGAAGGTCCGGCTTTTCCTCTTCTTCCCATCACGTGATTTAAATGTGGGAGAAGAGGTCTCACGTCAAAATCTGGTTTTTCAATTTTAAAGCGCAGTTCAGCCCCCTTGGCCAGCAGGTGGCACTAGCACTTGAAAAAAATGGAAGACTTTTCTGGGGGAATTTAATTCTGTGTTGGACTTCCTGTTACTCTGATATGGAGCCAAATTAAAAAAAAAGCACCGATCGGCCCCAGGAACAGCCGGTGGGTGCTATGCAAAAATAAAATAAAAAGAAACCCGGATTATCAGCGGGGTCACACAGCGTCTGCCTCCTTAAAAGCCGGATTTCAAAAGCGAGGCAAAAATTCCCGAGCCTGGAAGGTAGGTCACAGAAACCTCGGTTAAGGGAGCATTACCGGGTTTTCTTTTTCCTTTTTTTTCAAAAAGTGGGGTGGCCATGAGGACGGTATTTTTGGGCACGATTTATTTAGTAATTTAAACTCTCTTTAAAGGGACATGTGACCGAGCCCTAAGAGAAGACAGCACCCTCACCTCCAGAAGCCGCCTCAACCCAGACCAGATATGCCTGCTCCTGGACCTGTGTCTGAACACCACATATTTCATGTACAGAGGGGACTTCTACAGACAGAAGCATGGCTGTGCCATGGGTTCCCCAGTGTCACCAATTGTTGCAAACTTATACATGGAAGAAGTGGAGAAGAAGGCACTCAACACCTTCCCAGGGACAACACCATCCCACTGGTTCAGGTATGTGGATGATACCTGGGTGAAAATCAAGACTCAGGAAGTACAGGCCTTTACAGACCACATCAATGCGGTGGACCCTAATATTAGGTTCACTAGGGAAGACACCCAAGACAACAGGCTGGCTTTCCTGGATTGTGCAGTCATCATCAGACCTGACCGTGGCCTGGGAGTAGAAGTTTACAAGAAACCCACCCACACAGATCAATACTTACTGTTTGACTCCCACCATCCATTACAGCACAAACTAGGAGTCATCAGGACCCTAAGCCACAGAGCAGAGAGCATCCCCACCTCCACAGAAGCCAAGAAGAAGGAAGACAGGCACCTGAAGACAGCACTTAAGGCCTGTGGATATCCAAAGTGGGCCTTCAACAAAGCAGTGGGCCATCCCAGAAGAACAAGGGATCAGTCTGAGACCCAGACCCGACGGAAGAACCTGGTCATTCCTTACATGGCTGGAGTGTCGGAGAAGCTTAAAAGGATTTTTGACAAACACCACATCCCTGTTTATTTCAAACCCACAAACACACTAAGGCAGAGACTTGTCCACCCAACCATAAAAGGAGCAATATAGTATATGCGGTCCAATGCAGTGAGGAGTGTTCAGACCTCTACATTGGAGAAACTAAACAGCCATTAAACAGAAGGATGGCCCAACATAGGAGGGGCAACAGCTCAGGACCAGAATCAGCAGTACACCTCCATTTGAAGGGCAAGGGGCACTCTTTCAAAGATGAGGATGTACACATATTAGACAAAGAAGAGAGGTGGTTTGAAAGAGGAGTA
Source organism: Phrynocephalus versicolor (assembly GCA_023846285.1). NCBI lineage: Eukaryota > Metazoa > Chordata > Lepidosauria > Squamata > Agamidae > Phrynocephalus > Phrynocephalus versicolor. The sequence goes on along the minus strand of JAHTLZ010000198.1, from coordinate 365,497 downwards.
AGGGAGGCCATTCATGTGAGCATTGAAAACCCCTCCCAGAACAGAGGTGGTGGGCTCCAGCATAGTCTATCTGCTACTTATCAGGCTGTGCTTTCCAAAGTACCGAGACAAATCAAAAAGCCTTCACCACCAAGGCCATAGCTAACAACCAATTCTTGATAGGTTTTAGCACCTTAGGCCATTGTTCACCTTAAGGCTAAGGATACTATTGTCTCCCTAATGAGCCTATTTAGGCCATTGTTCATCTTATGAGCCTAATTCAGGCCAGGGTGACAAGAGGTCAAAGCTGCCTATAAGATGGAGGATTTGCACTAGCTGTATTCAGACCGATGAAGCTGTTTGGATGAACAGCGAAATGTTTCTATCTCTCAAAAAAGAAGTCCAGTAGCCATGACTCAACTTCCAGATAAACTCACCTGGATGACTGAGAATCTTCACAGACATATGGCCTAGCTAAGGTCGCTAAAGTCACTACAGTGAACCCTCTATAAGAAATGGTTTGTATAACATATAATCTGTACAACATAAAAAATTCTGGAGATAGGGGAAATTTTCTTAACAGAATCTCCTATGGGGCAAATCCGTATAATTTAAAAATGGTCGTGATTAGGGATTATTCTGTTTTCAATGCATTCCTATGGGAAATTTGTATAAAGGAAAATTTGCTTAGCATCATTTCATTTGGAACGAATTAATTCCTTTATACAAGGTACCACTGTATTACTATAATCCCAGTTTCCTGACACCCACAGAAAGGGCTGCCAGGGCCACCTTTGGCACCCGAGCCATAGGTTCGCCAACACTGTTATTAGGAAGCCTCAGATCTGCAGCCATCTACTCCAAGGCAAATCTGCGCCCCCCCTCGGTGGGGCTTCTGCTCCCGCCTGGAACTGTTGTCCTAACTGCGAAAGAATTCTTCTGGCGTGGAAACCGCGAGCTTCCCTGGGCTGAATGGAAGCCGAGCGACTGCAAGGACTGGGCGCAGCTCTCTTGCTGGGGGCAGCCTGCGCCTTCCCACCTCCATCCATTCCCCCTCCACCCAGTGCCTCGCCGGCCCTGCGTGGTCCTCCCCGAGTGGGCGCGGCTGGAGGCGGCGGGAGGCGGGCCGCTGGTGGGGGCGGCTGTGCTGCTGCTGCTGCTGCTTCTCTGGCTGCGGCAAGCCCGCCCGGGCACACCTTCCTTTTGCGGCAGCGGTGGCTTCGCCTTCCCGAGCAGCCGAGGAAACCGGCGCCTCCCCAGATAATATCCGGCCAGAGGCGAGCAGGGGACCTCCGGGCTCACCGCCGCTGAGCAAGCAAGCGAGGTAGGCGCCTGCGATCTCTCTCTCTCTCTCTCTCTCTCTCTCTCTCTCTTTGCCAGGGTTCCGGGCAAGGAGCCCGCTTTGGAGAGGCAGCGCCCGGGCTCCAGACTTGCACCATCACCACTACTACCACCACCAGCAGCAGCAGCTGGCGGGGTCTGGAAGGCGTCCCCCGCCTCCCCCGATGAGCCCAGGCGGTGCTGGGGAGCCCCCGGGCGGACCCTGCCCCCTGCTTGGACTCGGGAAGGGGGGGCGCGCGTCGTCGCTTTGGGAAAGGAATGCGCTTTTCCCCCTTGGAGAGGCGGACCAGCAGCGCGGGCACCAACCAAGCAGGGCTCCTTGGAGCCAGTCGAAGGCTCCAGCTTATGGGCGACTCCCGTTTGCCTTCCTCCGGCGCCCGCCGCAGAGCGCCACCCCCCCCCCGGCAGGACCACCGCATTGGGGGTCGCGCCCAGCCGCCTGAAGCCAGGACTTTGGGGCGAGGGTGGTGGGGCATGTTGGATCGGCGCTGCTGTTCTCATCTGCCGCCCTGGGATGAACATCTAACGATGCTCTTGCCGGAAGATGGGCTCTCTAATAAAAAGAGGGGGCTTAGGGCAGGCGGGCGGGTGTGTAGGGGGGGGGACCTGTTGCCAGTGCCCTCTGAAGAAGACCAGATCACGATGTCGAATCCGCTGGTAGTTGCCTGAAAAGAACTTCTACGCATCTGTATTTGGAAAGCGGCCCGTGTTGTGTCCAGATGGCGTCCTTTTCCGCCACCCCCTTTCTGAATGTTGGAGAAGAAGAAAGGGCCGGTTTCTCCTGCCACCGCTATTTTGGAACCCGTTCAGGGACTGGCTAAGGGCGTGTGGGTTTTCATTCGGAAGGAGGGAAATTTGATTTGACGGGAGCACTTCTTGACCAGCTTTCAGCTCTTGGGAACAGCAGCTGGGGTGGGCAGAGCTGAGCCTCTGACCAGGGGGGTCTCCCTCAAGTGAAGGATCCCGGTTGCTGAATTCTTACAGGTTGTTGTGTTAAAAAAAAAAAAAGCCCAGGAAGAGGTTGGGCTCACTTTTTTTTCTGGTTCTGGGAGGCTGAATATCAGGTGTTTTGGGCAGGTGCCCAGAATCTGCGAAGGCAGTAGTAGCTGGCTGGGCTTATGTTCCTGTTGGTGATCTTTTAGGGTGGGGAGGGCACCTGCAGAGATGAATGGCTCTTCCTGGCTTCCAGGAACTGAAACGTGGCACTCCCAGGTGTCGGGACAGCTTGGGTGGGGTGCATAGAACAGCCACTGCTGGTCCAGACTTCAGCACCTTTCTTCTCCAAAACTTCTCCCGGTTAACCTTTAGCTTTGAATTTCTTTCTTTCTTTTTTAAATCTACTCTTGAGGCTCAGCGCTGGCAACCACTCAACAGCTGTGTTGCAACAGGGAGAAAGACTGTAACAGGAAATTGGATAAGTATCTGAACTGTAATATAACAGAACAACATTAACGTAAAGCCTGCTTTTTGCTGTAGTGGTATATCTAAGTCTGGCACAAGCTGGCACAGGAAGTGAGGGTCCTCAAATGAACACCTGGATGTGCACATCTGGGAAAACTGCATCTCCAGTGGGCCCAGTCCTGCAGCTCTTGTGTTTTTTCCGTGTCATCACGAAAGTGCCCCTGTGTGGGTTTAAAAACAGTGCAGTTCAGATACAAAACCAAACCAAACCCAACAAACAAACAAAAACAAAAAGAGACAGAAAAACAAAACCCAACCCCCCCCCCCAAAAAAAACTCTTCCAATACCACAGGGAAGAGGACATTTATTTATTCTCAGTTGAAACCTGAGGGTATGAGAAGAACCAATGGGTGGAAACTCATCAGAGGGAGAGCCAACCTGGAAATAAGAAGAAATTTCCTGACTGTGAGAGCCACTAAACAGTGAAATACTTTGCCTCCCAATGTCGTGGGTGCCCCATCGCTGGAGGTTTTCAAGAAAAGACTGGGCTGCCCTCTGTCTGGGATGGTATGAGGTCTCCTACCTTGAGCCGGGGGTTGGACTACAAGATCTCCAAGGTCCCTTCCAGGCCTACAATGATTCTATGATTCTATAAATGCACCTCAGTAAGAATGCATTCCATTGTTTTCCATCCCTTCAGAGAAGTTGGGGCCTGTGCTTGCCTGGGCATCACATGATTGTCCGTGAGACCTCTTTCTCTCATTTGCAGGATGGACAATTGGTAAGCCTCCAGGTGGTGGACTACAGCTTCCGTCAGCTCCTGCCAGCATGACTATTGGTGAAATCTGATGGGAGTTGTAGTCTAACAGCATCTGGAGGGGCACAAGTTGCCCAGAATGTGGCTAAAGTCCAGCAGCTGCAGAGAGGGCCTCTTTTTATTTCTTACATTTGCACTCCAGTTTTTCTCCAGTAGGTTAAAAGAGGCATCGGTGGCTCTTCTTCCCTTATTATTCTCACAAATAACCAGGTGACTTAGTGAAGACACAGGGTGTGGGGTGGCCTTCTGCGTGCAGGAAAAAGTGTCACTGAGACTAATGCTTTACCACTGATGGTTGGCTTATGCGGAACCGAGGAGGCCCCTTAGGAGATTCAGCCTTGAATGATCTGGCTGATCTCCTTGGGGCTATGAAGAGGGAGGGGGCCATATTTCTACTCCCTACCTGTGTGGCCCTTATTCTGGGAGAACCAGATAAGCTGCAAGCTTCTACCAGCCCAAAAAGCAGGAGGGAAGATCAAGGTATTTCCCTTGCAGCAATGATCTCAACATCTTCTGTAATTCCACTGGTCTAGTTTTGCTACTGCGTTTATTGTGACACTCCAGGTGTCTTGATGATGCAATTGTTAGTTTACAAGACCCTGCTATCATATCCAGCTTCAGAAAAGGATGTCTGCTCAGGTGGCTTTGGCATTGCTTTTTCCACTAAAAATGCAACTATGGGGATAATTCTGACAAGGTAGACAGGAATGCTGAGGCATTTTTATATATTGCAGTGCTCTGCGTTATTCCATAACTGATCACCACCATTTCCCAAGTTTCAAAGATTAGACCAGGAAAGGGCTCATGATTTCATGATAAAACACATTGAGCTTTTAGCTTTAAATACTGGTTTAGATTATATTAGGCACCATGGCTCCTTTTGGGGAGAAAAGTTGGATATAATGTTTTAAATTAAATAAATAAGGCCAGGGACCTTAGAAAAACAGGCACAATGACTAGAAATATGATTAGCCACAGAGCATTGTTGACTTGTAGCTGAGGGATCTGAGATAACGAATTGCTTAATTTGGGGTAAGTAATTGATTGATGAATCCATTATCAGAAGAATATATGCAGACTGCTTGAGATCTGATGAAAAGTTGTGTGGACAGTGATAGATATATGAAGATTCGGGACAGCGCTTTCTCACTGGTGCTCTTGATGCTGCAGAGTTGTTGTTGTTTTGAGGAGAACCCCTTCTCAAGCCGAGGTTGGAAATCTTTAGACCGTATTTTCTTTCAGGCACACAGTAGGAAGGTATAATTCAATCACAGGTTTCTTTTATATTTGTCATAACTTCTATATAACGATACATATTGGTTACTCTTAACTGAGTTTTCAAACTTCATATGTTTATGGTTTGGTTCTTTTTTTATGTCTTAGGTTCCTGTTGAATTGAGAGACATAATATTTAAGCCAGGCCTGCCCAAAGTCTGGCCAGGGTGGGGGTGGGGGGAATCCGGCCCTTCTGAGTGGCCCGCGGCTGGCTGGCCCACCCCTCCCTCCCCCTCCTTCGCCCCATGTCCGCTAACACTGACACTTGCAGTGGGGTGGCAGGGTCGGGGAGCAACAGGCCCCTGACACATTCTCAGCCACCAAATCTGGCCCTCCTTACAAAAAGCTGTCTTATTCTCTGATTTAAGCTGTCTTATTCTCTGTCCAGACCTTTCAGATGCTTCATTGGCAACCATTCTAGACTTGTTTGGTGTTATCTGACTCACTGACTGACTTACTTAAGGTACTTAACTTTTATACTGCCCATCTAGCAAATAGCTACTTTGGTCAGTGATTAGCATTAGTGTTTTCCAGTGCAAATTGAAATGGTGTTGTGGGGTATGTGGATGATGAAGTAGTGTCACTTCCGAGGCATTGTTGTCTTGCACTAACCAGGACAGTAGAGACAGATGCGTGTTTCCTTGTTTGTGCACTTCTGGCTTCTTTTATGTTCTAACTTTGTTAGCAATTTAAGTGGAAAAGCAGGAATTAACTGCATCAGGTCTAAGCTAGTGTAAGTAGGAAGGTGATAATAGGTTTTCTCCTCTTGTTAGGAACAGATCACCACTTGGTAGGTTTTGACCCAACAGAATTCAAATCCTCTGTATGGGTAGGGACTAATTAACCAAGAGAAGGCTGAAGAATCTTAGGCTGATGATGATTCTCTGGCACATGAGGAGTTTCATGTTACCTCCACAAATGATCCTGTTGAAGCACTGAATGACATCTAGAATGGCCAGGACATAATTGCCAGCGATCAACCATGGAGAGTGGGAGTTAGAGCAACAGTAGCATAATACTTGGAGCAAATTTGATGAGAGATGCACCCAGTAGCTTACTGTGAAGATTTGTACAACAGTTTACAGGAAGAAGCATTTGAATCCTTTTAGACGTTGCAATTGAACCAGATCCTGTTAATGTGAAAGTGAGCCTTGTGTGCACAGTGATAATGGATGGGTTTCAGATTATGGAGCCTTAGGGTCTGGGCAAGATCCTTAGATAGCTGACAGCCACCACGCACATGCCAGATCCTCCTTCTTCAAGGCATATTAAAGAAGACAGAAAAGAACTGCTAACCTGCCTAAAAGAGGTCATGGATTCCAGCCCATCTGACAGGTCTTTTCTCAAAGAGTGTTCTCTGAACCAAACTGTACTAGGGAACTGCCAGCCGGTCCTTAATACAGTATTCCATTCTTGGTTAAGGTAGTAGAATGTGTGGTGACTTCTCAGCTCCAAAAGTACCTGTATGAAATAGATTAGATATATTTCTGTCTGGCTCCAGGCCTGGGATGGAGACGGGTGTGGTTGCCTTGGTAGATCATCTGTGCCAATAATTAAACAGGTTATAGCCTCTGAATGGAACCCCCTGCTCCCTGCAGGAATACAAATCAAAGCAGATCTGCCTGGTGTTTGTCCAAATTTCTCTTGAATGCCTCCAGTGTTGGAGCACTCACTACCTCATGAGGTCATTGATTCCACTGATGTACTGCTCTAACAGGAGGTTTTTACCTGATAGTTAGCTGAAAGCTGGCTTCCTGTAACTTGACCCTGCATTTTGGATTGATCAAGACAGATCCTGCCCCTCCTCTCTATGACGTACTTTCAAGTATTTGAAAAGGGCTGTCATATCTCTCCTCAGTCTCCTTTTCTCATGGGTAAACAGTTCCTGTTCTTTCAGTATTTCCTCATGAGACTTGGTTTCCAGTCTTCGGATCATCCTTGTTGCCCTCCTCTGAACTGGTTCCAATTCATCAGCATCTTTCTTGAAGCGCGGTATCCAGAACTGGACACAATACTTAAGATGAGGCCTAGCCAGTGCCAAGGTGAACTAGAACCTCGCAGGATTTGGAGATTGTACTTCAATTAATGCAGCCTAAAACAGCATTTGCCTTTTTTGTAGCCAGACCACACTGTTGGCTCATATTTAGCTTGTGATCTACAAAATTCTAGGATTGCTGAGCCAGGTATCTCCCATTTTGTAACTGTGTGTTTGGTTTCTTTTTTCTAGGTGCAGTGCTTTGCATATATCCTTGTTGAATTTCATTCTGTTATTTTCAGCCCTGTCCTCAAGCCGATGTAGATCATTTTGAATTTTGTTTTTGTTTTCCAAGATATTAGCTATTCTACCCAAATCTGATTATAATCCCTTGCAGCCCATGACCCAGGTCATTAACAAAAACATTGAAGAGCATTGGGCTAGTTATCTTCTCCCAGTGTGAGAAAATGCCATTAATCACCAGCCTCTTGAGTATGATTCTGTAGCCAAATGTGTATCCACCTGACAATAGTTCTAGCCAGTCCACATCTAGTTAGCTTGTTAATCAGAATATCATGGGGCACTTTAGTAAAAGCTTTGCTAAAGTCAAGATGTACTGCATCTACAGCATTCCCTCTGTTTACCAGGGAGGTTACCTGATCAAAAAATAAGGTCAGATTAGTCTGGAAGGATTTGCTCTTGACAAATCTGTGTTGGCTTATAGTTATCACTGCTTTGTTATTGCATTGTTATTACTGCATTCTAGATGTTTGCATAATCTATTCCCTAGGATAGAGGTCAGGGTGACTGGTCTGTAGTTCCCAGGCTCTTCCATTATGCCCTTTCTGAAGACAGGGACAACATTAGCCCTTCTCAATTAATCTGGTAGCTCACTCAGAAATATGTCCCTGTTGTTTCTGCTGTTTGATATCCTTTTGGATTTGACTTAGGTCTGTCTTGCAATAGTTCCACGTCTCCTTGATCTCAAAAGGTAGCGCTTCATGACTCCTGGGACATTGGCTTGAGGCTATTCCTTCACAACTCTGTTCTGTACTTCATGCTGTTTTATATATATACAAACCTAGAGGCAGAGGTTGTTGGGAGTTCAATGTTCTGGTGCCACCAGTTTGCTAATGACACCAATTCTATTTCTCTTTTTAATCCATCTCCAAATATAGTAATACAGAAATCCCCAGTTTATCACGGGGGTTAGGTTCTTTTACCACCTGTGATAAAGGAAAATCCATGATATGTGGACACCTCGGAGACCTGCCCTGTGGCAGTGGATAATTACATGTGCCGAGGGAGTGACAGGCGTGCCATGTTCCTCTCACTCTCCCGGCACCTCAGAGACCTACCCAGTGGGAGTTGACAAAATGTACACAAAATGCCAAAACTCACAAAAGAACTTGGCTAGAAGTTCACGTACGCACCATGGTTTAAGTGCTTAGCTGTGGAATCTGCTCTGCTTGGGACTAACAACTAGATTTTACTCTGTGCTTTTAATGTGACAATAATAAAGTGCAATTTGTAACTATATACACACTTGAGTAGTCCCCATGACTAGAAATGGTTTGAAAAATAAGAAAGGATTTTGAAAACAAATTAAAGAAAAATATAAAGAAAAATAAAACAAACTTCTAACTTGCACTCATCCAGCCTAGATGCCCTAACTACATCCAATCTCGCCTGAGTTTGGAAGCTAAGCAGAGTCGGCCCTGGTTAGTACTTGGATGGGAGACCACCAGGGAATACCAGGTGCTGTAGGCGCCTGGAGTAGGAACTGGCAAACCACTCCAGTATTCCTGCCAAGAAAACTCCATGGACATGGGGTCACGAAGAGTCGGTCACAACTGTAACGACACAACACACACACAACTTGCACTTCCCTTTGAAAATGTTCCTGGCAGGTGCAAGGGAGACCTCCATTCCTCTCTCGCCCCTCTGATTTGGAGGCTGCCTGAGATGGAACATTCCATACAATCATTCAATATCCATCAGAGGGAGAGAGAGATCGCCACCATTGGCTCATTTGCAATCACGTGACCTCCTACAGTGCTTGTATTGCAGGACATTGCTCGTTGATGAAAATTTAAAAGAACCAAGGTGCTCTTAAACCAAGATATTACTGTAACCTGTTTTGGATCAGAACCAGTATCTGATGTCAGCAACTGAGTGCATCAGCCCAAACAAACTGAAATGTAATCAGATGAGATGGAGTCAAAAGGCAGAACAATGAACAGGGGTTCATTCTGCAGGGTGGGGTTACACTCCTCATGATATCTCATCTTCTTAGTTGGCATGTTCTCTTGGATTTGGATACTTCGCTTCTCAGCCTTCTGGCTAAGATCAAGTGTAGTGCAGACCCATTGGATCCCCGGCTCCTTTCCCACCAACAGTTAAACATTTAGAGAAAGCCAAACAAGTCCCATGCATTTTTGTATTGGTTCATCTTAGTCCCATCCGGTTTCTGAAACCATTTGCAGCCTTGAAAAGACCATCCAGCCCATCAGCAGTGATTTCAGCAACTGAAATTTACTGGGTCTGTAAATTTTATGCAAATAGAGTCTACTGGGCATTGCTACACAGTATAGTCAGAGAACATGTTCTATGACAGTGTTGGCAGACCTATGGCATGGGTGCCAAAGGTGGCACTCGGAGCCCTTTTCTGTGGGCACCAGACACGGCCCCTTCACAGCCACCTGTATGCAAGTTAAATTGCTGTATTGGCACTTTGCGAAAAAATTATTGGGTTTTGAATTGCAGTTTGGGCACTCGGTCTCTAAAAGGTTCGCCATCACTGTTATATGAGCACTGGTTTAAGAGATCAGGTGAGCAACTTCTGTGCTGTCATCAGTTAAGAAGATGGACAAAGTGGCAAGTGTCACACAGTAGTTTCATATGTCCATCCACATGCTTCAGCTTGGCCAGAAGACCATATATCACTAACATGATCTGCCTGAGTGGCTATTTAAATCATGTTTCGGACAGCAGCGTGACGGTGGCTGCTTTTTCCTGGGCCGCTTCCTGGTTTGATCATTGTGGGTTCAAAATATGTATGGAGACTCATTCTAGGATCCCATTCCTTTTCCTCCCACCCCGCTCTCTTCTTCTCTTTTTCTGTTTTCTTCTCTCATTTCACATCCTTTGCCAGGTTGAATTGCATGGTGTTTGGGGGCATTCAAAAATGGCTTCAATGACTCTTTCCCTTTAGATTCTCATAACAGGGCCTTTTATACTTAAATATGTTAAGGGGCAGCCACTGGTTACCCGTAGCAGCCATACTTTGAGTCACATTCGAAAGTGTAGGGTCCTCCAGATGTCGTTGGACTACATAACCCACTCGTCCCAGCCCTAGCCAGTTTAGGCAGTAGTGATGGGTGATGGATAGGTACATGCAGTCTAGCAATACCTGCAGAGCCACGTCTTTTTAGATATCAGATTCAAGAAAGATCCGCCTGAGTTCTCGGGCAGACACCGCCTATGCTGGATAAAGGGAGTGAAGACTCTGCAAGAAGTTTTTCTTCTTGATTTTGCATTATCATGCACAGCTTCACATATTTGCCCATGATGCATAATGTAGTCTGAAGTCTGCAGCATTTCCAACATTTAGAGATAATCTCTGAGCTTTCGGTAGATGTTCTGTTGTCAGCAGTGAGCTAGAAACTTCTTACTTCAATAGAGCTTAAGAAATGACTCAGTGAAATCCAGTACGAAATTCTGCTTTTTCTGATTCTAGATGATATGGAGTGCTTGATGAAATTTCCCTTTGTTTTCTCTAATTTCACCTGGGGAGACTCTTTAGGTATGCTACCTGTGCACCAGGTTCTGACCAACAGGCACTTAGAGATATTTCGCAGCTGTACCGCTGGGAATTCTTTGTTCTGAAATAAATTTTCTTTGTTAGCTTCCTCATGACCGTTATTGTTTTTCAGTCTTCTTATTGTATCGCATTATTGTATTGTATTATGATTTTGTAAATGTTTGCTCCTAGCTACATATTCATAAATTGTTCATAAGCATTTTGAACAACAAGTCTCTGGATTTTTAAAGGGGAGGATGAGGCTGTGTGTCACAGCAAAGCAGCATTGGCCGTCAGATGATACTGGAGTCATCACACAGTGTTCATGCAATAATTTTCCTGGCAATTTTTCTTTTGTTTCCATATTTTGTACTCAATGCACCACCTCCCAATGATGTATCATTTGCATTCCTCTTACTCTCCTGATTAGTTTCATTGGTCATCTGGTGTTTTTTTTTTAAACTTATACATGTATAGTATACGATCCTGTATGCCTGGGAGGTCCTGGCAATGCAGCCACCTCAAAACCTGTCTATGGCTAAAATAATTATTGAAGCTCTTTTGGAAACCCAAGTGTTTCAGTCTTTCAGGCACTGCTCAAGCCATGTCTGAGAACGCTTGATAAAAAGATGGAATGTGGAAGAAGAATTTGTCTATATCCTCACCTGTGCATCTGCCAATTAAAAAAAAATCAAAGCTGGGACTGTTTGGAAGAAAAATGCCCAGAGGTCATGATATAAGGATCCCTAACCCTTCTGGCGCTCAGTGCCTCTCCCTTTGATGTTTAATTGGGAGGTGATGAAGCAGCAAGATTTTCATGAAGCTGAGCTGTGCCTTGTTGCTGCCAGGAAATGACAGCTCTGGATTTGGCAGCGGAGTGAGTAGTTGGACCCATCCCTGTTCCACTCTGCAGCATTTTTGCAAGTGGTGCATGTTAGCTTAATGTAACTGAGTGAAAGTAATATACAGTGGTACCTCGGAGAATGAATTAAATTCGTTCTCCGAGGCAATTCGTTATCTGAAAATAAATTGTTATTTGAAATGCGATTTCCCATAGGAATGAATGGGAAACTGATTAATCCCTTCCGGAGCCTAGGAAAAAGACACAGACACCTGTGTTTTTGCTCAAAACTCTTTATAAAGTGCACTTTAATGGTACAGAAGCAATGCAGCCCAGGATAACTCTTTTTTACTGATGCATGCTGGAAATGTGTTGCAGCCCAAAGGGACAATTCGTTATCTGAGGCAGCCCATAGGAAAATTCATTATCCGAGGCAGCCCTATAGTTTAAAATTGTGATTCGTTATCCAAGGTAGCCCATAGGGAACAACTGTTATCCGAGGCAGCCCTGTACCTGGAAATTGAGATTCATTATCTGAAAAATTTGTTATCAGTGGCATTCGTGATCCGAGGTGTTACTGTAGTTCAGTATCATCTGAACATAATTAAAATGTCTCCATGTTCTTGAGGACAGAATGTACTGTATGTCAAATCTTTCTGAGGTGCTCGTAGGACCATAGAAAAATGGAGTTGAAGGGGTCTATATGGCCCTTAAATCCAATTCCCTGTTCAATACAGGAATCCAAGTCAAATTATAATCTGCAAATGTTTGTCTGATGTTCTGAATGGCTCCAGTGTTGGAGTGCCCAGCACCTTCCAAGGTAACTGGTTCAATTGTCACACTGCTTTAACCGTTATTTTTTCCTGATATTCAGCAGATATGTGGCTTTATGTTATTTGAGATAAGATGGCAGATGATTAAGATGGTCCACCCACACAGGCTGAGGAATCCTTTGCGATGTCTTGAGGCCATGCATGGGATTCCCAATGAACTGGTTGGCACGCCTGTCGATGCCTTGGTGGAAAGATGGCATTCTGCTGCCATCCTTTGCCGCTAGGCCCATGGAGCACCTTAGTTTAACCAGGACCTTAGGGCTCTAAGTGGAATAGAAGGAGGCTAGAGAGCATTTGGATGTGAGCCCCGATGGAATGTAATTTAGCTGTCGTCAAGATCTTGTTGACAGTTTATTCAGCCAAGATTAATGCTTCAAGAAGATCTCGCTATAGTCCACGAGCTATTCAGGGTTGGATGCAGTGATAGGCCTCCCCTAGTATTTTTTTAAATCCAAAGTGGAGGCCATCCGCCAGGACCTACACCTCCAGTTGACAGCAGTAGATCGAACAGAGACATCCAGTGCTCTGCCTTGCCCAGTTGTTTTGACCACCTTTCAGCCTGTGACGTGGTCTCAAGTGGACAGGGTCCTTGATCGTTGTCATGCCACTACTTCCTCACTTGATCCTTGCCTGGCCAGGCTTATAAAAGAGGCCAGGTCAGTTACCACCGAATGGGCCACAGCAATAATAAATGGATCTCTCCAGGAGGACAGGGTTCCCCCTGTCCTCAAGGAGACACTCATTAGGCCCATTAGGAAGAGGCCACAACTGGTGGCGGACCAAGTTGGCAATTAAAGGCCCACCACTAATTTACCATTTATTAGCAAGGTCATTGAGAGGGTGGTGGCTGATCAACTACAGGAGCTCCTGGATGAAACTGACACTGTAGATCCATTCCAGTTGGGATTCAGGCCACATCATAGAATGGAATCAGCATTGGTCGCCCCGCACAATGACCTTTTGAGGGAAGCCAACGGGGCAAATTGTCCTTGTTGGTCCTCCTCGACCTCTCAGCAGCGTTTGATACCATTGACCATAATATCCTCCTGGGGAGGCTGTCTGTGTTGGGAATAGAGATGTGACGCCTGGGGTTGGGGGGGGGGGACAGAAACATTCAGAAGAAAATTGTTTTTTTCCCCTGAATCCTTTTGGGGTTTCCCCCCCAAAATTTTGGAAAAATTGAAAAATGAAAAAGAAAAAATAATTATGGAATGTTTTATTTTAACATGGTGTGAATGGAAGGAGAGTGAGCTGTCTGCAGATGAGGAAAAGCACAAGGAAGTGGAAGACAAGTTGGAGAACATGAATGTGAAGAAAGATGGAATGGAAATAGAGGAACAGGCGGGGAGCAAAGAGATTGAGAGAAAAGAAGAGGGAAAGGAGAGAATAGTAGAAGGATTGTATGCTGGGACTATATGTGCTGGGACTGCCGTACGGGTTGACAGGGAAATGACTGACAGGGATGACGTAGAAAGGGGGAGGGATCAAGGATTGGCGGTAGGATATAAAAAGGTGACAGTTGAAAAGGGCTGTCAGGTAAGACCGGCGGTTAGGCACAGCTCTATGCAGGTGTGGGCACAAGAGTTGTATCTATACAAGTAAACAAACGCAAAGATAAAATAGCCATCAGAGTGTGGGAAAAGGAGACACAAACCGACCCTCCTGTGCCTCCCAAGATAGATGTGGGATTGCCGTTACCTCTGCCTACCCCAATGGGCAAACTTGACAGTTGGTGTGCTGAACGGGCGCAGAGTGGACAACCAGTAACGTATTTTAAAAACCTAGAAGGGAACTTGAGGGGATGGATCCTTGGCTGGGGATGGGAGAATGCCCCAGAATATGTTCGTCATCCATGCTGCGGGACTCGGTGTGCGGATCCCCTGATAGCTCATTGCGCACTAACCCGCCAATGAGAAGTAACAACCCCTTTCTTTGTGATCTTCAGTTATCTCAAGAGTCATTGTTGCCGTTTAGTTCTGACCCATGATTGTACTTGAAGTTAAAAACACACATTATACAAAAAAAAAGGCATGAACCCGTTGTCAGATGTTAATAAAAAATTATTGTGTTTTCATAAACCATTTGTCTCTGACAATAATTACTTCGAAGATCCATTGATCCAACCCAATTAACCCTTACACGTGGTGAATAAAATATTTTAAGACAGGGTGTTCAAATAGTTTTCAAATCATTTTTAAAAATATGTATAGTATCAGATTATTTTAATTTCTGTGCACTGATGACAAGCAAGTTCTTGAACTCTCCACTGCAAGAAGAAGATGCCTTTCCTCCTTTAGGAGGTGCTGCTATTGTTACAAGAAAAAGAAAAAGGTTTCACTTTTGTTTTTGCAGGTGGGTGGGTATGTTTGGTTCTGTTCTGTCCTCTTCACTAACCCTCAAAGACCTGGAAGAAAATACAGAGCAATAAATTTGCAAAGTCAAATTGGCTATAGTCATATTTTATGTTCCTAAAGTAACAAAATGACTTTCAAGCTGTAAAAGGGGCTCGTGCTAATGTAGCAATTGTATTTGATTTTTCCAGACATTTCTGGTTTTTTTCTGGGGGAAAAAGGAAAAAACAAGTTTTTTCCTGAGCTTCAAAATGTCTGGAAATTTAACATCTCTAGTTGAGGATCGGAGGCACTGCTCTGCAGTGGTTCTGTTGCTTATTTATTTATTTATACAACTTATATGCCGCCCACTACCCAAAGGTCTCTGGGCGGTTTACAATTTTTTTTTAAAATACATTTTTATTAAATTTTAAACTATATACAAACAAAATAGAAACAAAATAACAAGCAACAGTTAACAATACAAGTGTACCCACACACACCGGGACCATCCATGAGTTCTTCTTTGTTACTCCGTCTTCTGTTGTTCTAGTAATCTTCTTAAAGTCCCCTTCTCCAGAATTGTCTTGAAGTATTTGTCGGCTCTTTCCCCTTCCCTTCAACTAATACAAAGTCTATAAATTTTGCCCAGATGTCGTAAAAAACATCTTTTTTCATTTCTCCTCGTTTAACTTTTAGGCTACAAGACAATTTATCGTTTATAGCTATATCCCAAAGTTCGTTGTACCAATCTTCCATCTTGAGATCTAGTTTTGACTTCCAATTTCTTGCTATAATTAATCTGGCAGCTGTCATAAGATTTGCTATTAGCTCCTTTGTTGTAACATCATAATCTTTACTAGTTATCAATGATAATAATGCTATCTCTGGATTACAGTCTATATCTAACTTAATCATGTTACTTAGCTCTAAAAAAACCTTTTTCCAGAACTTTTGAACTATTTCGCATTCCCACCAAAGATGCATATATGTACCAAACTTTTTTTCACATTTCCAGCACATCTTAGAGTATTCAGGATTCATTATATTCAGCCTGATTGGTGTTAAATACCATCTAGAAACTAATTTAAAATAATTTTCTTTTATCCTAACCGATAATGATCTCAAGATTCTCATATTCCAAATGTTCACCCAGTCTTCTTTCTTTATCTCTACATTAAGATCTTGATTCCAGACCTCTCTCAGAGAATCTAACTCCTTCATTTCCAATGAATCCCCTATTATTTTATATATTTTACATATTATTCCTTTCTCTATATTCTCCTGGTCAGATTCCAGCGATAGTAAGAACTGTTCAAATTTTGTTCACTCTCTAATTTGACTGTTTCTTCTGACCCAGTCCTTTGTCCATTTTCCTAACTGAATGTAATTTATCCAATTTAGGTCGCTAGATTGCAGGATATTTTTTATGTCGTGGGTTGATCTAATTTTGGCCATACAATCTTTTAATCTAGCTATTTTCTTAGCTTTAAATAACTCTAAATAATGCGTCAAATTTGTAAGAAAATTTTCCAGATGTGTTACTAAACATAGTGGGGAGCCCTTCGGAGACAAATTTTTTCTATATGTTCTCCATGTGGTCATTAAACCATTCAAAAGGGGATTGTTTTTAAAATCAGTAAACAGAAATTTATTTATTTCCCCCTTTATATCCGATGACTCTTGCTCCCACCATATTAACTTCTCCGGTTTGAATAAAATTTCCCCCAAACAACTGATTTGATTAGCTATATAATAGTTTCTTAAATTGGGTATACCTATTCCTCCTTCTTTTTGGGATCTGTACCACAAACTTTTATTTATTCTTGTTTTTTCCCCCCGCATTACAGTACCTATTTATCATGTCTTGGAGAATTTTAAGTTCCTTTTCTAGAAACTGAATGGGTAACATTTTGAAAATAAAATTGATTTTGGGAAGTATTTTCATTTTTACCAATGCTATTCTACCAAACCACGATAAATTCAGTTTAGAATAAGTTAGTAATTTGTTTTCCATCTCTTCTTTTAATTTTGAAATATTTTTTCTTTAGTTTTAGTAACCTCTTTATAGAATTCTAATCCTAGATATTTAATACTTTTTCCGGATTTCAGTCCAAAATTTTCAATTATCTTAAGGTCCTCTCTTCCCTAATTAAACAATAAGCTTTCTGATTTTTGCCAATTTACACATAATCTGGTTATTTCCCCAAATTCTTCTAGATGGGTTTTTACTCTTTGAATACTCTCTATTGGATCTAAAATTGTCAATAGAGCATCATCCGCAAATAAACTAATTTTATTTACCCCATCTTTCCCAATTCCTTTAATGGATTCGTCATCCCTTATAGCGTTTGCCTGGAGTTCTATAACAGTACAAAAGAGAACTGGAGAAAGAGGACATCCTTGTCTAGTTCCCCAACCTAGGGTAATTTTTTCAGTCATTCCGTCATTAACTATTATTTAGGAAGTACCCTCTGAGTATAATTGATTTATTACTCCTAAAAAAAGTTTTCCAAATCCCCATTTCTCTAGCAAGATTTTTAATGTAGACCATTGAACACAGTCAAAGGCTTTAAAAAGATCTAGAGATAACATGCCTGCTTTAATAGTATTTTTCCCCATTTCATAAAGAATCTGGGAGTTGAGTCATGGCTACTGGACTTCTTTTTGAGAGATAGAAACGTTTCACTGTTCATCCAAACAGCTTCATCGGTCTGAGTATAGCTAGTGCAAGAGACCCTTCTTATAGTCAGCTTGACCTCTTGTCCCCTGGTCTGATTGGCTCATAAGATGAACAAAGCCTGAATAGGCTCGTTAGGGAGACATTAGTGTCCATGGCCTTAAGGTAAACAAAGGCCTAAGGTGCTGAAACCCATCAAGAATGGGTCGTTAGCTGTGACCTGGTGGTGAAGGCTCCTTGATTTGCCTGGGTACTGTGGAAAGTACAGCCTGATAAGTAGCAGACAGACTATGCCGGAGCCCCCCACCTCTGTTGAGGGTGGGATTTTCAATGCTAACATGAATGGCTTCTCTTACTCCTCTCTCGAACCACCTCTCTTCTTTGTCTAGTATGTGTACATCCTCATCTTTGAAAGAGTGGCCTTTTTCCTTCAAATTGAGGTGTACTGCTGATTCTGGTCCTGAGCTGTTACCTCTCCTGTGTTGCGCCATTCTTCTGTTTAATGGCTGTTTAGTTTCTCCAATGTAGAGGTCTGAACACTCTTCACTGCATTGGACTGCATATACTATATTGCTCCTTTTATGGTTTGGTATTGGATCCTTTGGGTGGACAAGTCTCTGCCTTAGTGTGTTCATGGGTTTGAAATAAACAGGGATGTGGTGTTTGCCAAAAATCCTTTTAAGCTTCTCCGACACTCCCGCCATGTAGGGAATCACCAGGTTCTTCCGTCGGGTCTGGGTCTCAGACTGATCCCTTGTTCTTCTGGGATGGCCCACTGCTTTGTTGAAGGCCCACCTTGGATATCCACAGGCCTTAAGTGCTGTCTTCAGGTGCCTGTCTTCCTTCTTCTTGGCTTCTGAGGAGGTGGGGATGCTCTCTGCTCTGTGGCTTAGGGTCCTGATGACTCCTAGTTTGTGTTGTAATGGATGGTGGGAGTCAAACAGTAAGTATTGATCTGTGTGGGTGGGTTTCCTGTAAACTTCTACTCCTAGGCCACAGTCAGGTCTGATGATGACTGCACAATCCAGGAAAGCCAGCCTGTTGTCTTGGGTATCTTCCCTAGTGAACTTAATATTAGGATCCACTGCGTTGATGTGGTCTGTAAAGGCCTGTTATTATATTATATATCTGCCTTCTGAATCTTTCACCACGTTTTCAACAATACATTCGCAATTCCTTGAAATTAAGATGGCGGCCCCTCTTTAGATGTACCAAAACTTTTTTCGAATATATCGATATTTGGAATTTTTAATTCATTAACACCATATTTTATTTGATGAGTCTCTTGCAAGAAGGCGATATCAATATTATGTATTTTAATTAAAAGAACAGTTAAAACAGTTAAAACATTAAAATGACAATGGACAATTAAAAACAATAAAATCATTTAAACGCTAAATTTGCCATCAGGACCCACAATCTATGTTATGTCAGTTTAAAAACTTCAGATACAGGAAGGTTTTTACCTGGCGCCGAAATGTCATCAATGTTGGTACCAGGCGGATGCCGCTTGGGAGGACATTCCATAACCTGGGGGCAGCTGCTAAAAAGGCCGTAGACCTACAAGCCATTCCTTTCACCTTCTTGAGGGATGGCACTTTCAGGAGGGCCCCTGGCTAGATCTTAATTGCTGGGTAGGTTCATATGGAAGGAGACGGTCCTTCAGGTATTTAGGGCTTTATATGCCAAAACAAGCACTTTGAATTGGGCTCGGGCAACAACTGGTAACCAATGCAGGTTACGCAGAATCGGTGTGATGTGATCCCTGGCAGCACGATTCTGAACCTGAGTGCAGCTGGAGGAGATGGCCTCCACCCCTTGGTCCCTCAATTGTCGGGTGCCACAGGGGTCAGTAATCTTCCCCCATGCTTATTAACATCTGTATGAGGTTGCTGGAGGAAGTCATCGGGAGATATGGGGTTTCGTGCCATCAATATGCTGATGATACCCAATTCTATATCTCCTTTTTTCCATCTGCTGTGAATGCCATCTTGTCCCTTGACGCTTGTTTGGATGCCATACTGGGATGGATGAGTGTGAATAGACTGAGGTTGAACTCAGATAAGATGGAAGTCATTCGATTGAGGGCTCCGGTGTTTGGCATGCTGGGAGGCTCCCTCAGTTTTGAGGGGATGACTCCACCCAGGATGAGGTACATAGTCTGAACGTAATATTGGACCTGATGCTTTCAATGGAAGCCGAAGTGGTGTCACTGTTCGCTTCCATCCACTATAATCTTAGGCAGATTTCTTACTTTTTATTCATGTGTTGTAGTACAGCCACATTAGTGACTCAGGCTTTTGAAGGTATCTTCAGAATTCGTCTGTACAGCCACATTTCGAATGCTTCCAGCTTCCTGTATAATGTGTCTGTAAGGGTCCAAGTTTCAACACCATAGAGATGTATGCTGAATACATAGGATCAGATTATTCAAGTACGAAGTCTGATAGATTAGTCCCAGTTTGTCAAGACTTTCCTCATTTTTCGGAAGAAGTTTCTAGTTTGTTCAATTCTACAACAAATTTCACATGAACGATCCCAGTTATCTTTGAGAAAGCATCCCAAGTATTTATAAGACGATACTCTCTCAATTATATCACTGCCAATCTTGAGAAGGTTCTTTGAACCATTTTCATTTTTTACTGATAACCATCCGTTTTGTCATCTTCACATTAAGTCGCAATCCCATGGCACTGCTTTCTGCAGCAACAGAATCCAATAATTCTTGCAAATCTGCCAGACTTCTTGTAAGCAGGACAGTGTTGTCAGTGTATTTTATGCTATTAACAAGAACTCCATTCACTTTTGACACCTTGGTTCTTTCCTTCAAGAGAATCCCGGAAAATTCTTTCTGAATAGATATTTAAACGTAGAGGTGAAAAATACAACCTTGATGGACATCTTTCGTAATTGACACCTCTTCTGATATCTGACCATCTATCTGGACACAAGCACACTGATTCCAATACAAATTCCCAATCAATCTGATATCACTATTGTCCAAGCCCGGTTCTTTAAGAATACTAATAAGTTTATAATGTTTAACTGAGTCAAATGCTTTTTTTTGGGGGGGGGGAGGGAAGCTTTTTGGACCATTTGGGGGTCCAGAATCTCTGTTAGCATCACCCAGATCCTGTGACCCTAAATGCACTTAGTTCTGGTGTGTGCTTGTCTTGTCATGTTATATTCACGTCTCTGTGTACTCTTAAATAAAAGTTTACTGTTAGCCCTTGAGAAGATTATCAGTGTTATTTTTAAAGCAACTTAAATTTATCAATGCATCACATGTTGGTGCATACACCTGGATAAGATTTAAAGACGGGTTGGAGAAAAATGACTCTGTCTGACATGGGAACAAACTATCTGACAATCTGCTGATGTTTGGATGGACTATGAATCCCACTCCATTAACGTGATGAGGTTTGTTGTTATCAGCGTAGTATACAGTACATAATATCCATCAACTACACACTTTCTTGATTCAGGCCAAGGCATCTCACTAATTCCAAGGATATCAATATTAAGTCTTTCCATTTCCCTGAGGGTGTTGTGGGTTTTTCCACTTTGAAATGGCTGGCCTGTATATTCTTAGTACCCTCTCCTTACTGAAGGGCTGCTGGGGACTGGGGGGCATGGCTTTAGGTCTTTCCAGTCATGCTAAAGATTTGCCTGGGGAAATTAGCTTAAGTGAAGTGGTTTCCCTCTTGCCTACGTCACTGCCATTGCTGGCCATTGTGTCAGCCGCCCATTAAGGATCAGACACTGTTTGAAGCTGCCCACTTGGGATCAGGTGGTTGGGGGATGGACACTGTTAGTCTGGTTTCTCCACTGAGACCTGTCTGGCCTGGGAGACCCTTCTGGTAGCAATGCTACAGCCAGCATAGCTCTCTGTTTCACTGAAGCATGCAAACCCCTCTCCCTCGTCAAGGCCGGGGTCCATAGAGGAGATTCACTGAATTCTTTGACAGAATTAAAGGAAGTCTGCCTGTGCCTTTAATGAGGAAATGACACAGGAGGAACAGAGAAAGTGAGCCAGGAACATCTTGTTTGTCACTTAGTGACAGCGCTTGGAAATATTATGGTACCTTTTTTTGAACTGCTGAAACTCTTGAGATATTCCAGCTAGGGATTCTAGGAGGTGTCGTTTTTTTTAAAACAGTAACTTTTCCATGCTTTGTTTCTGGTATTTGGTTCTCCTGAGTAGTGGTGCTTTACCATCCAGTCGTACTGCCCACTGGATTGCCTATAGAGCAGGCGTTCCCAACCTTGGGTGAGGCCAGTGTTCTTGGACATCAGTCCCCAAGGGGCCTCCACAATCAGCAGTGTGGGCCATAGTTTCTGGAGACAAACTACTCTAGCCTATTCTTTCACTCCCAGATTTGGTAGCATTTGTTTCGTGTCTTGCTGAGAACTTCTGCCCAGTTGCAATACTACTATGAGTGAACTAACTATTGTGGAAGGGGGTTCTCACAGCACCTTTAATCCCTGTCTCTTTGGTATACATCAAGATGCAGGGCAAAACAATCACACCAATTATTCAACCGACTCTCAGGAGATTTGGAAATATTCTTCTCTGCTACAAGCCAGAAATAGTTTTGACTAAAGATGCTGGAGGTTAGTTCTTATAGGCAAAGCCTATAAGGGATTTAATAGTAAGCCAGTAGTAATACAGTGGTACGTTGTATAAAGGAATTAATTCGTTCCAAATGAAATTATGTTAAGCAAATTTTCCTTTTTACAAATTTCCCATAGAAATGCATTGAAAATGGAGTATTCCCATTTTTATGCTGTACGGATTCACCCCATAGGCGACTATATTAAGCACATTTCCACTATCCCCAGAATTTTTTATGTTGTACAGATTTTATGTTATACAAACTGTTTGTTATACAAGGGTCCACTGTATGTGACTAACCTATTACTTCTTACATAATTCTCATCCATTTAAAAGTTGTACCTGTTTAGCCAGCTTCCTAATCAGCTAGTTATTTCCCCCCAAAATATTTAATGCACAGGAAGCAATTCCAGTTCAAATGTTGGGAGTCAAGGGAAGGCAAAGCAGAAGCAGTTCCAAAGATGAAGAGGGAACCTAATGGAAAAGTCAACATGAGGATTTGCCCGTATTTCCTCCAGCCTTTCTTTGATCATGCATCTGGACTGCTTCTCTGCATTAGCCAGCAGGCCTGGTTACTCATCAAGCTCAGGAAACCGGAAAGGTGGCTTTTTGTGGAGGCTGTTTGTTACAGAGAGCCAAACCAGTTAGGTCCGTTTGGCTACAATTTCTGCTATGGGAAGTCTGCCAAAGAAGTGAAATACCAAATGTGTGTGTGTGTGTGTGTGTGTGTGTGTGTGTGTGTGTGTGTGTGTGTGTGTGTGTGTGTGTGTGTGTGTGTGTGTGTGTGTGAGATCAGTGAACAGGGATAATAAGGTAATTTGCAGTATTTTTTCATGTACAGTGTAAGACTATATGTTTTCCCCGTTAAAATCGTTAGACTAAAAATTGAGGGTTGTCTTATACATGGAAGTAAGCAGAGGAGAGAACCTCATGATTGGGAAACTGTAATTTTGGGTTGAAAAAATAGGGGTCATCTTATACATGGGAAAATATGGTGTGTGTGTGTGTGTGTGTGTGTGTGTATCTATCTATCTATCTATCTATCTATCTATCTATCTATCTATCTAT
>JAHTLZ010000198.1:320341-332933 GCA_023846285.1 Phrynocephalus versicolor | reverse complement strand
TTTATTTATTTATTTATTTATTTATTTATTTATTTATTTATTTATTTTAATATTGATATACCGCCCATCTTCCGAAGGAACTCCGGGCGGTTTACAACAATAACAATAACAATAATAACAAACTAAATAATAAAAGAAAAAAGCAATAATAATAAAAATGAAAAGAAAAATCATAATATAAACATCATAATAAAACTACAATAAAAAAAATTTCCCTTGCTGGTTCCTGCCACTATCACTGTTGGCATGTGAAAGAGAAACGTTTCTTCTTGGGCTGCAGAGCAAGATGCTTTTCATAGTAGCTTTCCATTTTAATGCAAGATCCAAATAGTACAGCCACGACTCGTTGCTGTATCCAGAGCCAGCCATTTGCCCTGGACGGAGAAATGTTCTACCTAGTGTGACCTGTGGACAAAAGTCACATACATGCTTATTGTAACGAACCTGTTCATTTAGAAAGGCTCAATATTGATGGTGGTGGTGGAGGGTGGCAATGGTAAGTACAATCAGTACACAATGGGCATTCTCTGATAAACTGGAAATGTCTTTCCCTTACTTGTACCAGCATCTCCTCGGTCTGGCTTTTCAATCTGACGTGACTCTGCAAAATCAGAGCAAGTTGCAGTGTTTTACAGCTATCGAATTACAAGAATTTGTAACTGAGTTAAATATCAAGAACCTGTCCCTGGTATCAAAAGGCTGACTCGCATAAATAGTTTTGGCCTCTCATTCTGATAAGTGGGCTTTTGGTGGATTAGAATGAAGGATAATCTATCAGTATTGGCTAGTGGCCATGTGAATAAGGGCTGATAGGAGTCGTTGGCAAAAAAAAATAATAATCTAGAAATGGACATAAATTAAAAAACAAATTGCGATTTTTTTTCAAAATCAACTATTCATATTCATCAAATGCAACAACCCATAACTAATACGAATTGATGAACTTTAAAGTGATTTTTGGTTCACTGATTCAGCAACCCCCTTTTGGCCCTTTTTTGGGGAGGGGGTTGACACCTGCAGCCTCTTTCACTTTCCTGGGGGTGGGGGGAATCTATATTTTTCTTAGTCAGATGTCATAAAGCCAAACTTGGAGGGATTGTAACAGAATCAAAGGAAGCTTCTCTGTGATTTTTGTCCCTTTAAATGCCTGGGGTCACTTTCCTGAGGGGGGGGCTTTGGGGTGCATTATGAGTTACATCTCGAGGTTCTGGAGGCAGACACTTTATAGCATATTTAAGGTGAGATTAACTGATGAATTAATTTATCACCTTGTCAGGAAAGAAATCATAAATTTGTGATTTGTGATTTGTTAAATGTCGGTGA
Organism: Phrynocephalus versicolor; assembly: GCA_023846285.1. Classification (NCBI taxonomy): domain Eukaryota; kingdom Metazoa; phylum Chordata; class Lepidosauria; order Squamata; family Agamidae; genus Phrynocephalus; species Phrynocephalus versicolor. Next base: position 331,610 of record JAHTLZ010000198.1, on the reverse strand, counting down.
ATTATGAATCACAATGAATTGCCGTTTTTCCTGGCTTGGGCGCTGATCCAGACCAAAACAGTTGCCCACCCCTGGCATTACACTGGGAGCCCAAGCTTTCTGCAGTCATTGTTTTAGAACATTGGCTGACATGAGAAAAACAGACCATCTGGCAGCTGGACGATAATACTGTGCAAACACCTCTGCTGTTTTGTCATCTGCAGCTGCTGGCATTGGAACAGGAGGTCCCCAAAAGGGGGGGGGGAACGCAGCTTCCAAGGAGGGGATTGTTTTCCTTCCTCATGGGCCTTTGTGGTCTCCAAGGAAATGATGGCCAACAGTCCAAGCAGCAGAGGATTGAGCACACTGGATTGAGAAGGGATATGTTTGCTCTGTACGCAACTTATCCTCAAAAGTGGCTGATCCACAGCCCAATGAGGCCCCAGGCCATTCTCCATGTGGACCACTTGCCCCCCCCCCCGGTCGCCCAACTGATCTGCTGTCAAGAGATGTAAAAGCTGTCTTTTGCTGTTTCTGCGTGACTCCATCCAAGTTATCCTGTGCCATGAGGATCCTCCTCAGTGATTATCTCCATCCTTTCAGTGATTCTGATAAAGCCAAGGTGGTTGTTTCTGGTCAGGATCACAGAGGAGGACAGTTCCCTGGGGGGAGGGCAGGGAGAGGCTCCGGAGCCATGTGCTGGATGTGTGTGTGTGTGCCTATGCCTGGGAGTGGGATAAAACTTCAAGAATTATTTTATTTTATTTTATTTCAGAGTATTTTTACCCCGCCTTTCTCCTTGGAAAAAGGACCCAAGCAATTTACCATTGTCATCTACATACTTGAGAGTTTTCCTGACCCATCAGGGATTTGAACTCAGATCCCCTGAGTCCTAATCTGATGGAACCAGCTTTTGTACAGAGCAATGGGATTTAATGCACCATCTTACACTCTGCGTGCTCGGTCATTTTGGCTCTGAGAAAAAACATTCTGCCTAAAATTTGGAACCAGCTGTACCTGCATAGTCGACTTGTGGAAGAATCCTGTACCTACCTTCTGCTGATCAGCTAAGAAATATGAGCAGGCTGCTTTTTGAATTAAAACCTCATAGTAGAAAAAACAAAGGTGCTTTCATTCTTAGGGTAGTTCCACTTTTGATTGTGAAGCTGCCATCACATCTTTTTCAGGGGTTTGACTGCCATGGGCTCTCCTACCGCTGGGTGTCTCTTCTGTGTCCCTCAAAGGAATTCCCAGCCACAACGCATCATCCTTCTGCCCACTTTATTCAAGGTTGACTTATGGAGGATCACCTCCATTGATTTCAAACATGATATACAGTCAGTGATTGTCAGAAATCTGCATAACATATCAACAACCATTTCCACAATTACTCTTCAGCAAACAGGGGAATAAAGTAGATAACCATACAGGAGAGAACTGAGGGAAAGTTACCTTTCTCAGACATCTTGCCCATCATTGTCACCAGAATTGTGACCAGAAAGATGCCTTCCAAACAGGTGGTTCTATTGCTCCAGAAGTTACTAGCGGTGGGGTAGGATGACATGTCCACCATTTTGTGACTGTAATGTTTTTATTTTATCACAGGGTTCCCCAGAGCCCAATTATCCTTGAAACCACGGGGCGCAGTGGTGGACCTGGAGTGCCCAGCTCTTATTTAAGTGCCCAGTTTAACAGAAGGAGGTGACATCATCAGACATGGGCATGAGCTGCCACATAAGCCAAGTTTATGGCTCAACTGCTTGGTAGAGATGGGCACGACTCAGAAAAAATTTTTCGTTTTCGTTTTCGGCTAGGGTCTGTTTCGTTTCGTTTCCGTTTTCGTGAGCTAATTTCAAAATTTTTCGTTTTCGTTTCGTTACGTAACGAAAACGAAAATTTTTTCGTTTCTCCCCATTTAGCTCCATTATGTGTTTTTCCAGTAACGAAAAATGAAAATTGGCTCAAAATTAGTCGTTTCGTTTCCGTTTTGGGTCCATTTTTGAACCGTTTTTCGTTTTCGTTTCGTTACGTAACGAAAACAAAAAAACGAAAACGAAAATACCGCTAAGTCGTGCCCATCTCTACTGCTTGGTCCCCTCTCTCTCTTGGCCCTGGGTATAGTGCATTATTATGACAGTGCTTATTACCTGAGTCATGATTTCCCTTCTGAGAATGCTCACGGTGATGTCAAATAAATATGGGTGCTTGGAGTATGGCATTCCCAAACAATGCTTCTGGGCTAGAAAAGCTAGAAGGTGAGGCCTAGCAGGCCTCATTGTCTTCAGGCCATAGACCAGTGGTGGCGAACCTTTGCCACTCCAGATGTTCTGGATCACAACTCCCACAGTCCTTTGTCATTGGAAGTACAGGCTTGGGATTCTGTACAGATAATGCTGTATAAAACATCTGGAGTGTCGAAGGTTTGCCTCCACTGCCACAGAGAGTCTGGAAATGGCATGACTAGTCAAGCATTGTTTAATAAACTGAGTAGGGGGGGGGGAGCTAAATGAAAGCCTCCTGAGTTCCCAGGCTGGAGCCTTGCAGTGTTCCAGAGGTCCATCCCTCCTGTCCCATGGTGCCATCTTTGCTGCTTTCCCAGCTCTTGCATGGGCCTCCCCATATTCTACAAGGGTGAAATGGCCCCATTCTTTTCCCTTTGCCTTCCACCACCACTGGGATGCACTACAACTTCTCCACATTTGACTCAGTGCGGGGGGAGGGGGGAGAGAGATGAAGAAAGTTCCCCGTTCTTGACAGAGGCAGAGCTTGGGACCAGCCAGAAAAATCATGTGCCACTGTGGCTGTGTTAGATGGACCTTTGGTCTGATTTCGCTGAACTCTTTCAGATCCTTTTAATTGATGAAGGTGGCAAGATGGGTCCCTCCAGTGGCTTTGGCTGCAAGCAGGGTTGTTCTCACAGATGACACATTTCTCTCTCTCTCTCTCTCTCTCTCTCTCTCTCTCTCTCTCTCTCTCTCTCTCTCTCTCTCTCTCTCTCTCTCTCTCAAGGACACAGCTGGACAAGAGCGATACCGAACCATAACAACAGCTTACTACAGGGGAGCAATGGGCTTCCTTCTCATGTATGACATTTCCAACCAGGAGTCTTTCAGCGCTGTACAAGACTGGTAAGGGATGCCACGCAAAGCCCAGGGGATTGACTGGACATAACGATTCCTCATTTGCCAGGCAGTTGACCTCCAACCTGTTTGCCTGTAAAAGCAAAGTGTTCTGCTTATATACCGCCCCATACTACTACAAGTAGTCTCTGGGCGGTTTACAATTTTAATTACAGAGTGCAGGCTACACATTGCCCCCCCCCCAGCAAGCTGGGTACTCATTTTACCGGAAGGATGGAAGGCTGAGTGAACCTTGAGCCTGCTACCGGGGATTGAACCCAGGTCGTGAGCACAGTTTTACCTGCAGTACAGGCATTTAACCACTGCGCTAAAGTAGACTTCCGGATGTGCTCATGGGGGGTGTTTGAGATGCTGCCTCTTAAGACTGCTTGTACAACCTCTGATTTATTTATGTTTTTACTGAAGTAACATGATTTAAATTGTACAATACAGTGGAACCTTGACTTACGTCATTAATCCGTTCCAGTGGTCTAGACTTAAGTCAAACATGACTTAAGTCAAACGAACGTTTCCCATAGAAAGTAATGGGAAAGCGGATTAATCCGTTCTAGATGATGAAAAAGACCCCCCAAAACAGCAATTTAACGCAAATTTGACTGGGATAGGAGATTCCTTCTGGGGATGTAAATGAAATGTCTCTTCAAAGAGAGGAGGAGGCAGTGGAATTATAGTCCACAAGTTATATGCCTCCACTTTTTAATGTTCATAGCAACAATGTCTAACATTTAAGTTTTACTGATTTTTAACCTGACGTTCCAAGTTCTGAACAACTCTATGCGTACCATTAGAGTCCCACAACTTTACAGCTCCCCAACTAAAATGCTTCCATTGTGGACCAGACTTCTGCAGCCAGATTTTTTACAAGACTGAGCCGACTGTCTAACCAGCGAGGCCAGCCCTGAGCTCCCGGCCCTTCTTCTCCTCTGGCAGCAGCGGCGGCTTCGGTGAGGCCGAGGACCTGCACCAGGTGCTCTGAGCTGGCCTCGCCGAAGCCGCCGCTGCCGGAGGAGGGGAAGAAGGCAGGAGCAGTTTGGAGGCGGCAGCCGCGATGCTGGGTTGTGGCTGCCGCCCAATTCCGGTGCCTTGCGCCGGAGCTCCGAAATGTAAGTCAAAGCCTGCGACTCAAGTCAAACAGGCCCCTTCTTGCTGCAAGTCAAATATGATGTAAGTCAAGCAGTATGTAAGTCAAGGTTCCACTGTAGTGTCTTCCACTGAGTTTACATTCAGTTCTCAGGAAATATAGCACACTTATGGCAATATTCCCAGGCAAAGGCCCCAAAATGTCAGAGTGAGCCCAGGACAATGGCAAGTCATTTGCTTGGCCTTCAGAAGGGTCCAGGCTCAATTCATGCTGTTTCCTCTTGAAGGACCTTGGGTGAAGATAAACACTCCACCCACCCATCCATATTGTTTTTCACACTTCTGCCTTAATTCCAAACCCTCAAGATCAGTGGATCAGGTTTTGCTCAGATACAGCCTAACGGGAATCACACGTCTTTTCATATTTTACTATGCTGAATACATTTGCTAGAGGTTTATCCTGGGTTAATTAACACCTCTTAACCCTTTTTTTCCAAAAATCCCCAAACAGGTCTGTGTAAGTAGCCAGGAAAGACACTGTAGACTTTCCAGCATTTAGAAGTAATCTCTACAATTGATGAAGGAAGGTTCTGATCTGATGAAGTGGAGTCTAGTCGTAAAAACCTTAGCCCCACAATAAACTTGGTAACCTTGAAGGTGCTGCAGTCTCCTGGTTGTTTTTGGTTGTAGCAAACAAGATGTTTGGCTAGATCTTGTAGCAAACAAGATCTTGGCTAGATTGCTGATTTCAGTTGGGTTAAATATGGTTGTTCATGGTTGTGGAGAGTTGCAGTATGCCATTTGATGTGATACTTGCATTGCATGGCATATGCACCCCAGGTGACCCTGTTTGGCTTGCCTCCCTTTAAAGGGAAGGAGGGAGGGAGGCAAGGAGGAATCTCCTTGCCCCCATCAGTTGGCTGATGATGTTTTTTGTCCTATCTCCCTTCTATCCATGGGACTCCCACTTAGACCCCTGCCTCTTCCTTCTTCCAGGAAGAAGCTTTCAACCCCCCCCCCCAAAGGTACAGCATATTCCAGGGGTGTCCAAACTTCGGCCCTTTAGATGATATGTACCACAACTCCCAGAATTCCAAGCCTGTATTGCCAATGTCAAAGGACTGTGGGAGTTGTGGTCCAAAACATCTGGAGGGCTGAAGTTTGGATGCCACTGGCATATCCTAATGATCACATGTACTGGAACCAAACCAAAATGGAGCAATCCTACGCCCACCTAAAAATAGTAGCCCCTGACAGGAAGGTTGTGGATAGGAACATTTTTTTGGGGGTGGGCTAGTTTCCAATGGCACTTCCATCATGTGCTTGCCAGGAAAAAGAGTGATTCAGCAAAACAGATACCCATCTAGTTGGTAGCCTAACATGGCTGTATAAGCCTTTGACATTTGTGACCAGTGATATTCGGCACTTGAAGCATTTATTAAATTCCTACCCTGTCTTTCCTTTTAAAATGGGGGAGACATTAATGTACTATTACCTGTTTCCCATTATTCACTCTATTCACCCATTATTCACTAGCATGCAACATCTAGATCTAGATCTATATTCTCACCCCTCCTTCCCAGTAATGATTTCAGATAGCCCTGGGCTGGTGGTGGATTCCTTGTTCTTAACAGGCAGCATGATGTGCAATTTGGTGAACTGGAAATTTCCTTGTGGGGTGGGTGGGTGAGTGGGTGGGTGGGAGAAAATAGCATCACCCTGGGAGACAGTGCATGCAGTGTGACTTGGTGGGATTGTAGTAGAAATCCAGACAGATTGAAGGGGTACCCCTATATAGACACCGTTCTGGCAGCTCCTTCTGATCCGTCCCATGCCATCATGACCAATGAGGATCACTCCCTTTGGGGACCACACTTCAAAGCAGCAACTTCTCCCCCCCCCCAAAAAAAATAAGCTGGAGGTGATGCCCCTGCTAGATGAATTTGCAGAACCACAAGTGCCTCTTCTGTAGGGAGGGCAGATTTCTGTGGAGCCCTTGTGCTTTCGCCTACAACCATACACAGAAAAGCACCACGCTGGTGGTGAAGGAAGCTTACCGTGGTGCTGATGTGCGACTTTCACGTTGGGCGTTTGGAAATGACAAGATCTAAAACCACACTCCCCGTTCCCCCCCCTCTTTTGTCTGCCCCTACTCTAGGGCAACTCAGATCAAGACATACTCCTGGGACAACGCTCAAGTGATCCTGGTGGGAAACAAATGTGACCTGGAGGATGAACGAGTGGTACCCACTGAGGATGGCAAGAGGCTGGCGGATGAGCTAGGTTTGTCCTGTCTCCCTTCGGTCTGTGTAACTCCCACTGAGAGCCCAGTCTCAGCGCCATACACCCCCCCCCCAAGGAGGCAGTGTTCCCCTCCCTCCCTCTGCCCCCCAGCAGATCTTGCTTAATTATTTTTCTCCCTCCAGGTTTCGAATTCTTTGAGGCCAGTGCCAAGGACAACATCAACGTCAAGCAGGTCTTTGAGCGGCTGGTGGACATCATCTGTGAGAAGATGAACGAGAGCCTGGATGGTGGCCCGGGAATGAATGGCAACAGTCACAAGAACCCGGCGCTGAACGAGGCCCCAGCTGCTCAGCCCAGCAGTTGTTCTTGCTAGGCAGGACTTGGCCCACCCCCTGGGACCTTGCGGCGCCCCCTTATCCTACATAATAGATAAGAAGGAAAACTCAGCCGTTTGTCCTTCTCTTTGCCTGACTGCCGGTTGGCTCGTCTGCTCTGTTTGCCTCTGGCTGTTTGGCCTCTGACTGCATGTGCCAGCTGTCGGGGGGGCCTTGCCTTTCTCTCTCTCTCTCTTGTAGCATGCCTGGGCCTTCTCTTGCAAAATGAGCATGGCTCTTGTACACACACGGCACACAGACACACACGCTCATGCACCAGCATACGTCCTGCCTTGGTAAACGACATGATTTGGAACCCCCACTGGAAGCCTCTCTTCCCATTATCTTTTCAACTGCTCTGCAGTGCAATTGTCCCTGTTTGCACCACCAACAACAACAACCCTATGGCTTGACTGTCAAGCAGTTCAGCGACTGTTTGGAAGGCCAGTTCTCTCTGTGTCAACTTTGGCCTTCTGGGAGCTTCTCCATAAGTCTAGCAGCAGTTGGATTAGGGACAGCCTCACTCCCCAGGTATTAATAACTGGGTGTGAGTGAGAGTAATGCAACTGCACTAGCAGTGGACTGTTACGGGCAAAAGGCTGCTCCCTTCAAAACGGTTGATGTGAGACGGAGGCTGTGTGGTCAGAAAATGCTCACCTCCTCAACATAGATACAAGGAGTGAGATTGGGGAGCAGATCAACCGGCATCCCAAGTTCTTGCTGGTGACCCAACCAGATTTCTAGGAGGCACTTGCTGATCTTTCACCAACAAATAAGGTGTCAAAATTCAGAACCCCTCAAAAGTGGTTGCTCTGTTCTATGGGCTGGAGACTAGGGGATTGCTTGTATACTAGCCTGCATGACCCACGTGAGGTCCTGGCCGGAGGTGAAGCTGAACTACAAGAGAGGCAAGTTCACCCTCCATTAGAGAGTTCACTGCCTGGATGTGAGGTCAAAGATGGACTTCCTCTTTGGTCACATGGCATTCAGTCCCTGCATCTGCCCATACACCTCCCCCACCTGTTTCCATTCCTTGGCTAGAGTCCTGTAAGAATACTTCAGGTGACAGCAGACAAATAGGTGGGATGCCACTTCTGCTGTAGAACAGTAGTTTCGGCTAGGGGTCTCCTTAATCTTTTCCAACTCTGTGATTCTAGCTTCAGGCTGTTCTGCAGAATCTACTTGCTCTGACCTCACTTGAAAGCCAGTTTCTCCCAAGACGTTCAGAGGTTTTGCTAATTAAGGATGGCTCCAGGAAAAAAAAATGTGGACTGCTTGCAGCCATCATCTGTCAGACCTTCTTAATACAAATGTGTGTGTTGTGGCTACCAGTGCAACCAAGGGGCACCAGCATGAGAAGTTGTCCCTTTATTCACTTCACCCATAACATTCTCCATACCAGGCACTACCAGTGTGTCTTCAGATCCCAACCCCTATTGTTTCAAAAAAAAAAAAAAAAAACCCTGTGAAAATAGCTTGGCTTATTTTTTAATCCTGTTTGGATATAGAATGGTCTGGTCCCAAGAGGCTTTAATCCTGTCCTAACAGGAATCCCATAAATGTACTTCCACACCCATCCTACTGAGTCCTGTAGAGGTAAATTCGGAAATAAGTCATAAAATGATGGCAGGTGGATCGGTCCATTTTAACAAAATGGGGAGCAAAGCAAAGATTAAAACACCCTCAATTTCTTTGTATCACCACAGGGACAGCTTGTTTTTATCCCATCCATCCATCTAGGCGAAGAGCCTGTTGAAAAGGTGACCTGGCTGTCCTTCATAGAAAGGAAAAGAGACACCAGGAAACCCTGTTTCTAAAACAAGACATCCATTAAAAATGCTGTTTAGGAAATCCTGTCAGAAACAAAATGGCCTAAAAATAAAAACGAGGACAACTATTCCTCTTTCGAGAGATACTCTTCCTCAAGGAATATACACTCAGTTACTTCATCTACTAATTTTATGTCTAATTTCAAGTTTATTGGGTTTATATGTGAATGATTCTGTGGTAACTAAGTGCTGTCTGTGAATGAACTAATACATGGCTGTTCTGTAGGTTTAGTAAAGCAGGCTGCATAATAAAGCAGGCCTCATTTGAATGTACCTGAGGTGCCGGGTACAGGTGTGGGGACCGAGTGAGATGGGGCAGGAGAAAAGGATGACTATTATCTTTGTAAAAAGCTTTCAAAGTGACATTGGCATTGGTTCCCACATCCTGACTTGTGTATTCAGTATATTGTATATCTAGCGCCAGTGTGGTATGGTGGACAGAGTAACAGGTTAGGACAGTAGTGGCCAAACTTCGGCCCTCTAGATGTTTTTGACCACAACTCCCAGAATTCCAAGCCTGTATTGCTAATGACAAAGGACTGTGGGAGCTGTAGTCTAAAACTTCTGGAGGGCTGAAGTTTGGTCACCACTGGGTTAGGACTCAGGAGGTCTGGCTGCAAATATCTGCTTGCTACCCATTGGAGGGTAGTAATGGTAAAGCCACTCTTTACATACTTTACATAGCTTGAATTTCATAATTTGGATACAACTTGATGACACACAGACGCACACTATGTATGTGAGCCCGTGGCCTAATGATTATGCTCTGTGTGTCTAAAGAAGTGGATTCTAATCCACAAAAACTCACACTGAAATAAATCCTTCAGTCCTCAAAGTTCGACAATACTTTTGTTTTTATTCTTGCTATGCATGCTGAAAACAAACACAGCTACCTCTTTGAAAACTGAAAATACAGAGTGAATGACAGTAGGACGCTGTAAACCTCACTTGGCAGAGCAGGCAGAAATGTCCAAAATGGGAAGTACTAGATGAATTAGTAATAAATATTGTTGATCAGCTGGACTCTGTGTGGAATGTCTTCTAAATCGGCCACCTTCATTACTGGTCTGGATGAGAGCAAGAAAGTGGGGAAATTCAAGGGCCACCAAGCACTTCTGTGTGTGTGTTGTGTCATTACAGTCGTGACCGACTCTTCGTGAGTCCATGTCCATGGAGTTTTCATGGCAGGAATACTGGAGTGGCTTGCCAGTTCTTACTCCAGGCGCCTCCAGCACCTGGTATTCCCTGGTGGTCTCCCATCCAAGTACTAACCAGGGCCGACCCTGCTTAGCTTCCGAAATCAGGAGAGATCAGATGTGCTTAGGGCATCGAGGCAGCAAGCACTTCTAAGGTGCCTTATATCTTTGCTTTCAGGGTGACTGCTTCTGGACGTCGTTCATACAAGAGCATCAGTATACGAGGAAAGTTTGATGCTGTGTTTATTGTGTTTGATATTACAAAGCAAATAGCTACGTATTGATAAAGAACAAGTCTTGGTTAGAAATCAAAGGAAAACATAACTGCCTCCTTGTTTGCACTAAACCTGAAAATACAATTTAGCTATTAAGTTTTTAAAAATGCCCAATATTATACATGAATATTACGAGCAAGCTTCAAAACTTAATTTGATTTCAGGAGCATGCAGACTTTGGCTCATTATTCAGGTGAATTAATAAGTTTAGTTTCAAACCCACTCAACAAATCCATTCACAGTTCACAAACAGAAGACATACACCAGCTGAGGGGTGGGTGGGATTAATCCAGAATGCTATCGATGACAGCCGAGTAACCTTTGGCACTGTCCAGGGCAATCAGATCTCAGGGTCAGTTGCTCCCCTTCAACCTTCTTATCCTCCTTGTTTGGTGGAACTGCAGAATGTCTGGAAGTGAGTGATACACGTGCGCCATGGAGATGCCCTTCCATCTGTTGTGGAGGCATATGACTGTCCCTGAGTGGGGCAACCATCAGTTGCCTTCACTGCCCATATCTCTTAGGAAGATGGCCTTCATAGGGTTCTTCTCCCCACAGGTAGAATCCAGACCCATGTCCCCTTCATGAAGGTGCCCCCCCCCTTTTCAAACACAAACCCATCTAACAACAACTCCCAGTCCTTCAAGTGAGGGAAGGAATACTGGTGACAGGTTCTCAGCCTGTGGGTGATGGGCTTTACTTGCCTCCCCAGTGGCCTAGAATGAAGATGGGGCCCCTCCAGTCTCTGCAAATAGGAATCAAACTGCCCATCTGGTTCCCAGGCTCTTGTGCAACTTACAGTAGCTGACTGGGAAACACAACTGCTAGTCCCTGAGAACTGAAGAGGATTTGGGACCCCCCCCACACACACACACTGCAAGGATGACACCCATGGTCTCATTGTTGCTGGTGGTTGACAAGCCACAAATGGGACCTCTGGTTTTCTGAGAAACCAGCCTTGGAGTTGTTCTGCTAGGAACCACCTTGACCATTATGTATTTCAAATAATCTTCCTGGAACAGTTTTACAGAACTTGACTGTGTTTGGGGCAGAGTGAGGCACCTCCCCGGATGATGCAACTCTGTATCTGAGTTAGGATAGAATTTTTCTTTCTTTCTTTCTTTCTTTCTTTCTTTCTTTCTTTCTTTCTTT